>RJVU01015056.1:1039474-1121252 GCA_003731715.1 Anabarilius grahami
AGGCACTGCTCATCACCTGTCCAATACAGTCCCAACAGTGAAGCATGGTGGTGGCAGCATCATGCTGTGGGGGTGTTTTTCAGCTGCAGGGACAGGACGACTGGTTGCAATCGAGGGAAAGATGAATGCGGCCAAGTACAGGATATCCTGGACAAAAACCTTCTCCAGAGTGCTCAGGACCTCAGACTGGGCCGAAGGTTTACCTTCCAACAAGACAATGACCCTAAGCACACAGCTAAAATAACGAAGGAGTGGCTTCACAACAACTCCGTGACTGTTCCTGAATGGCCCAGCCAGAGCCCTGACTTAAACCCAATTGAGCATCTCTGGAGAGACCTAAAAATGGCTGTCCACCAACGTTTACCATCCAACCTGACAGAACTGGAGAGGATCTGTAAGGAGGAATGGCAGAGGATCCCCAAATCCAGGTGTGAAAAACTTGTTGCATCTTTCCCAAAAAGACTCATAGACTCAAGACTCTGTATTAGATCAAAAGGGTGCTTCTACTAAATACTGAGCAACGGGTCTGAATACTTAGGACCATATGATATTTTAGTTTTTCTTTTTTAATAAATCTGCAAAAATGTCAACAATTCTGTGTTTTTCTGTCAATATGGGGTGCTGTGTGTACATTAATGAGAAAAAAAAAAGAACTTAAATGATTTTAGCAAATGGCTGCAATATAACAAAGAGTGAAATTTAAGGGGGTCTGAATACTTTCCGTACCCACTGTATATGTTGGTTTTATATATTATAAATACAGATGTGCTAAAAATTATTCATACCCTTTGTAAATATGAACAAAGAAGGCTGTGAAAATAAATCTGCATCGTTAATCATTTTGATCTTTTATTTTAAAAATCTACAAAAATCCAATCTTTCATTGGAGAATAATAATTTTAAATGGGGGGAAAATCTCATTATGAAATTAATGTTTTTCTCTAATACACACTGCTCAAAATTAATCATACCCTTTTATTCAATACTTTTTGCAACCTCCTTTTCAGCTCTGAGTCTTCTATAATGCCTGATGAGTTTGGAGAACACCTGACAAGAGATCAGAGACCATTCCTTCATGCAGAATCTCTCCAGATCCTTCAGATTCCCAGCTCCATGTTGGTGGTGCTTCTCTTCAGTTCACTCCACTCATTTTCTTTAGGGTTCAGGTCAGGGGACTTGAATGGCCATGGCACAAGCTTGGTTTTGTGCTCAGTGACACATTTTTATGTTGATTTTGATGTTTGTTTTGGATCATTGTCCTGTTGGAAGATCCAGCCACAGCCCATTATATGACTTCTAACAGGGACAGTCAGGTTTTGATTTTTTATCTGTTGGTATTTGATAGAATCCATGATTCCATGTATCTGAACAAGATGTCCAGGACCTCCGGCAGAAAAATAGGCCCACAACATTAAAGATCCAGCCGTATATTTCACTGTACACATGGGGTACCTGTGTGCACCAAACCCATCTTAAGTGTTTGCTGCTAAAAAAGCAAATTTTTGTTTTGTTTCATCTGACCATAGAACCCATCCCGTTTGAAGTTCCAGCAGTGTCAGTTTCATTTCAAATGTTCTATGATCAGATGAATCTGGATCTGGAGAGATTATGCATGAAGGAATGGTCTCTGATCTCTTGTCAGGTGTTCTCCAAACTCATCAGGCATTATAGGAGAAGACTCAGAGATGTTATCTTGGGAAAAGGAGTTTGCAAAAAGTATTGAATAAAAGGGTATGATTAATTTTGAGCAGTGTGTATTAGAGAAAAACATTAATTTTATAATGAGATTTTCCCCCCATTTAAAATTATTATTCTCCAATGAAAGGTTGGATTTTTGTAGATTTTTAAAATAAAAGATCAAAATGATTAACGATGCAGATTTATTTTCACAGCCTCCTTTGGTCATATTTGCTAAGGGTATGAATAATTTTTAGCACAACTGTATGTATATATATATATACCCATTTAAAATAGCTGATTTCTATTGTAATATATTTTAAAATGTCATTTATTTCTGTGATGGCAAAGCTAAATTTTCAGCAGTCATTCCTCCAGTTTTCAGGGTCACATGATCCTTCTGAAATCATTCTAAAATACAGATTTGCTGCTCAATAAACATTTCTTATTATTATCAATGTTGAAAACAGTTCTGCTGTTTAATGTTTTTGTGAATTTGTGATATGTTTTTCCAGGATTCTTTAAAGTAAAAAAAGCATTTATTTAAAAATCTTTTATAAGACTATAAATGTATTTACTGTTATTTTTTTAATTTAATGTATATGAAAATATAAAAAAAATATATATTTCTTTAAAAAAAAAAAAACGTACTGACCCCAAACTTTTGAACAGTAGTGTATGGACAGAGTTTAAAAAATAGAGATCGAGTAACACCATAGAGGACACATTAGTTGTCTACAATCAGGAACCAATCAGGAAATGGCTAATGGCAGATTACTGCCCGAGACAGACATATTATAGCAAGGTGAGTGCTTTACAGGCCTCTTGAAGCAAGTTTATACGGGAGGTCTTAAAACAAGGGGCAGGAACGTCATATTATGTGCCAGTTAAGGTGCTTTGTTAAACACATGCAAGCCTTGAGTTACACCTCAGCTAGAAGCAGACACTTGTGATGTGTAGTCTATGCTTTAAACCGTGGAAATTTATTGGTTGTCTTTTACTGCTTTAGGGGGCACAAGGGGATGCCTTTTGTGCCTTTAAACTAAACAGCAGCATAATTTCCTAAACTTTAATCACAAGGTTGAAAACAACAGTAAGATCTGTAAAACTAAAGAACATTTGTGGTGAGCAGAATCTGTTTCGAAGCCCCCATGACATGCATTAATTTCGAAAATCTAATCTTAAAATCTCAAGACACGCAAATATGTGCAGGATGCTTGTTCTGGCAGACACATTGTTCAATCTGCTCCAACCACGGCATCCCTCAAGAGTGGTGTATAAGCACAACAGCTCACTCTTCTCAAATGGCCTTAAATCCCTATTCCATGTGGCAGGAAGTGGAAAAAGTTTCCACTCAAGTTCTGGGGAGACATGCCTGCACACTACAAAAGTAACTGCTGTCCAGACCACACGCGCCACAGATTAATTCAAATAATGCACAAATATTAGCCTATATGAGTGCATTTCAACTTTTTATGAAGCTATCCTAAAAGCTATCCTTGTTGTCTAAATCAAAAACAAAACCCATCCAGTCTTCATTTCATTTTAGAAAATGAAACTGAAAGCATCAAGCAAATTTTATTTTTTATTTCATATTAACAGATATACTGGCTGAATTCACCTCACACTCAAGAGGTATGTAAATGAATCAAGAGCATAACTATAACAGCAAGCTGACAGTATTTCATCTGCGTAACTGTACTGCAGTTTCATACAGAAAATAAAGTGAGTCTACAGGTTTCTGTATAGAATACTTCCCTTAATAATGGCCATACATTATAAACAATAGAAAGATTAGAGATGTATATACTGTAGGTAAATAGAGACATGGCTAATACAAACATTATGGCAACGAAGACAAACAGATGATGATGAACCCACCATTAAGGAAGAGATCCTCTTGCAGAGCCTGTCTCGCCTCAGAGGAAAAACACCTTTTCTTCAGCCAGTCAGGATCAAAATCACTACTGTGTTGATCAGGCCAAGTTATGGACACCTACAATGAGTTTCATAAAAAAAGGTTTAAGGATTACTGTACAATGACTTGCATATAAACTTGGCTGAAAAGATCAGACCAGCATAGCTGCTCACTAATATATTTACTGTGTGCTGGAGTCTCCACCAGACTTCATAAATGTCTTAACCAGCAATATTACAGCAGATATACAGTGTTTAGGTGCGGTCACATTGACAAAATGTAGATTAAATTTTACAGGCAAAAAAGGTCCACTGTCCATTTGGCAATGTATGAACCACGGCACAGACAAAAGTCGTTAAAACCAAGCAGCTTTCTGTTCGCCAATGCAGCAAATTTGTGAGACAAATTTGAACCTGATGCGAAATCTGCTTGGAGAAAACCTTCTCTTTCACACAAAATGAATGACTGGTTTATTTCCTATTTAAATCACTGGAATTTGCTTGCAAAATTTTGCAGAACAACGGTAAAAGTGACAGCATCTTTAGCCTCTGGATGTTTTAATATAGAGTCAGGTTTAAAGAAAAAGTCCATCCAAAAATTAAAATTCTCATTTACTCACACTCATTTCATTTCATACTTAAAGCTGCAGTCCATAACTTTTTTTGGTTAAAAATTATCCAAAATCAATTTGAGCAAGTACATAACCAGCTAGTGTTCAAAACTATCTCCTCACCTTAGTTCAATTCACAACAGTAAGCTTGTAATAATGTTTTCTAATAAAAGCGGTACTGGTGGGTTTCCCCGGGGAATTCAAGCATGCAGCTGTTAGTCTTTGCGTCATTACGTCACGTCTGTAAACAGAAAGAACAAGTCCCAGCTAGTGGCTATATGGCATGTGACGATACTGCAGGTGGTGGATCATTTATAGCCTTTTCTCACAGCAGCTGCAATAATTAAACTTATCATTTTGATGGCGGATTGTAATTCAGAAAGGTCCAAATGACAATCATCAGTGACAACTGGAGATTCACCCGTAGTCAAAAGCAAGTGGCTACAGAAATTGAAATCTCCAGGTAACGCCAATACATACTAAATACACAAAGCAATGCTGATGTTGTTAACATTAACAATTTGAGAACGAAGTATAACAATAATAATAATTTGCATGGTTTGACATGATCCTAGCTAAGTGATTGTTAGATTTAGTCACTATTGGTGACTTATTGTAATGCTTTTTTTCTCAGTTGGTCAGAACAAAAGTTAATTACTTGTTCAGATGACATTTTCCGGTGAAAATTCTTATTTTGGTCATACTTCCAAGACTACAATCTGTGATTCCGAAGTACAGTATCCACACCGATATGGTGACTGACAGCAAACATTAGATTCATCCGCGCTGAGGAGCCGTGCCGATGCACAACCCCCGTAAAGATGATAATTCCATAAATAACTGCAATTGCAGGTTTCAAACAGAGAAGGCGACAAAGAGGCAAAACTTACAGACTGCAGCTTTAAAGGACTATGTTCTTTGCTATACAATAAAAATGAATGGAGACGAGGCCTGTCAAGCTTCAAAAATGACATAAAAGCACCACAGTTGTTAAGAAAGTTAGCAGTGAATAAACCTTACAGAGCTTACAGAATGCAACAACTTTAGTCCCCATTAACTTTCATTATATTCAAAAGAGCAGTGTGGACATTCTGCAAAACATCTTTTTACAAAACATTCAGCAGAAGATCTTCATTCATGATGACATAATGATGACTAAATGATAACAAATTTCTATTTAGGATAAACTATCCCTTTAAGCTTTGCTTACCAAGACTAACCTTATTGTCCATCAGCTGTACTTGGTCCATTCCGGTGTGCACGTCCAGATCTGACAGCAGCAGTTTGCGTGCTTGAGCTGACTGCAGCGTGCAGAGAGGACACTGGCAGTTATCCCTCAGCCAGGTGAATGGATACAAACTACAACTCCCATCATCCCAATCAATCTGCAGCAGTCTCTCCTGATCCAGTGCCCGGGCCTGCCTCACTCCTGGACTCCCCCCAGTGAAGGGCAGAGGAGCCGCTGCCAGTGTCTGATTCCCAATACGAGGCGTCTTGACCAGTTGAGGACGACTGCCTGTCCCTTTCAGTGCCTGGAAAGCACCTCTGGACACCCAGCGAGTAAGATAGGACAACATCCTGATCTGTGAGTAGCTGCTGCTAGTCTGAGGATACAGAAAGTATGAGGTTATTGTGTTCATATAACATCCACAACCCTTCACATAACCTTTCACCCAATAATGATTCACCACATCAGAATGTACTGAGTATGACTGATATGAGGAGCACACAGGTGTGTCAAAGTAAACATACAGCACACAGCTATCACACAACTGCAAAATCATTAAAGAATCATATTTTGTGTCATTTTTTTTTATAATTAAACAAATCTTAACATAACAATGAACTATTATGACCTATTTTGATTTTTTTTTTCTCATAAAGAATTCTCATTAAGGATGTACTTTCTTCAACTGGTTACTGAATACCTGTAAAACTTTTGACATAACAAGGAGTTGCAAAGAAACTAAAATGGATTCTGCTGTATCGTCGTTAAACTGCTTGCAGAACGATTACACTACCGTTAATGTTTTTGAAAGCAATCTCTGATGTTCACCAAGGCTGCATTTATTAGATCAAAAATACAGTATTTTTGTGAAAAATAACTACAATTTAAAATAGCAGCTTTCTTTTTTCATTTATTTTAAAATGTAATTTATTCCTGTGATGGCAACGCTTAATTTTCAGCACTAAATTTTCTTCAGTGTCACATAATACATATAATATCACTCTAATATGCTGCTATTGTGCTCAAGAAGTATTTGTAATTATTATTATCAGTGTTGAAACTTAATATTTTTGCAAAAACTGTTTTTTATTTCCAGGATTTTTTATTAATAGAAAGTTTAANAAATTTTCTTCAGTGTCACATAATACATATAATATCACTCTAATATGCTGCTATTGTGCTCAAGAAGTATTTGTAATTATTATTATCAGTGTTGAAACATTTGTGCTGCATAATATTTTTGCAAAAACTGTTTTTTATTTCCAGGATTTTTTATTAATAGAAAGTTTTAAAAAAAAAACGCATTTATGTGAAAGAGAATTTTTGTTGTAACATTATAAATGTCTTTACTGTCCCTTTTGAAAATTTTAATGCATCTTTGTTAAATAAAAGTATTCATTTCTTTAAAATAAGTCTACCTGACCCCAAACATTTCAACAGTCATTAAATAGAAAATGAAATGTAAAGTTTCTCAAGCAAGTATGCATTCTCTTCCTATTAGGCTTGTTCCCTGCAAAACTCTTACAGAAGGCAGGTGACTGGCAGGTTGTTGCGCTGTTGGTCTGACAGCGAAAAGCTGAGTCAGCTCTTGATGAATGATTAATGCAAAGACGTCATCCAGATCTGAATTATCTGAATGACTGTCAGGCTGCTTATCTTTTGACAACACTAAATACAAACAGTATTACATCAAAGTAACCAAGATTAAAGCGAGCTAATCCAGGGCTAAGGTGACTTAACTTTAGCACTGCCACACTAATAAAAACTAAAACTTACTGAACTCTGCACTTCAGTTCTACTTGCACTAGTAAGAAGAATTTGACTCTTTCATGTGAACCACTTCAAAGAAATACTCAAGGCGACCTGTGCTGCGTTTCATAACCCAAACAATAATACAAACATTAAATTGTTTTATGTAAATTTAGAATGTCAAATTATGAATCCATTAATCCCAGTTATTTTATTCTGTTGACAGCTGTGGTTTCTTGTGAGATTTATACACCTAACATTATTATATAATTCTAATGATGTATAGAAAAAGGATGCACAGTCATCTTAATACAATGCAAGTATTTTTGGGCAGTCGTGGCCTAATGGATAGAGAGTCGGACTTGTAACCCAAAGGTCATGGGTTCGAGTCTCAGGTCCGGCAGGGATTGTCGGTGAGGGGAGTGAATGTCCAGCGCTCTCCCCACCCTCAATACCACGACTGAGGTGAGACCCTTGAGCAAGGCACCGTACCCCCAACTGCTCCCCGGGCGCCGCAGCAATGGCTGCCCACTGCTCCGGGTGTGTGTTCACGGTGTGTGTGTTCACTGCTGTGTGTGTGCACTTGGATGGGTTAAATGCAGAGCACAAATTCCGAGTATGGGTCACCATACTTGGCCACATGTCACTTCACATCACATCACATCACACATCACAAATGCCATTTTTTTATGTGTTATCTTTATAATATAACGCTTAACATTTTCCTCACACATTACAAATGCCATAGGCTAAATGAAAATAGGCCTAGCTTGTCTATTAGGCAGTAATGCAATAATCACATTTGTGGGTCCATGATATAAAATAAATATAATAACATGTTCAGTGCATTCTAAACAGACCTGTGAGCATTGGTTATGTAATATGGAAGCACCTTAGCTCATGTGACCTACATGTCTCAGGGAACACAGAAGTAGGTGAAAGGTCACCACTCCATTCCCCCGCAAACAAACACATTGGCTGCAACGTTACGACAGCACGTACACACACAAACACAAACATTGCAGTTGACATGTAACAGAAATCAAACCAACTTCAAAATTGATTGTCTTTATTTAGACTTGATAGCTAAATGTTTATCTGCCTTTGTTATTTCCGGGTATTTTTAGCACTCATCCTCTTTCTACCGCACTTTAGTAAATGAACTGTGGACCAACTGACAAAAGGAGGTCTACCCAACAGGTATTCTTTCATGAAATATTACACGCTCCACTAGGAAGTCACAAGCATGACGCGTATAATAAACATAACAACGCTATCAATATTTCTTTCATCAGGCAAGATACACGCGAACTTCCGTTTATTACATAGAATTCAGCCACTATATTTCATCTTCGTTATTTAAATTTGATGAGAAATAAGTAAAAAGAACATATGGCACTTACCGTGAAGAAGTGGATAATGTAGCCGCGGTTATTTCAGCCTTATATAGTGCTGAGAAGCGTGAGAACTCGCTGTGCTGGAAGTGGGTGAAGGGTCACATGCACTATAGCGCTGCTGCTGCTGCTGCACACACACACACACACACTGTAATCATCATGATGTGTGCGCTGCACTGGATCTGACACTTAGCCAAAATTACGCGCAGCTTTGCTCGACAACTGTTCTTGTATTTGTAACTGCATATTATTGGAGCTGTCGTGTGGATTAAATTAATATGTAGGCCTACGCAATATGCATTTGTAAATATTAAACTGCATTATACATCAGTATAAAGTAATGTTATTTGAAGACCACAATATTAGATTACACAATAATGGAAAGAGACAGTGGATATGTATCCCCTGTTAAATATATTTTTTATGTAAAAAAAAAAAAAATGAAAAAAAACATAAATCATATCAGAACTTTTGCACCTTTAACTACAACCTGCAATCCCACTGGAAACCAAAGTGACATTTCAGAGAAAAAGCTAACTGCATAACTTTTTATATCCACTGTACACGTCACAGACAGATGCTTCATTTGGCAGCTGTGATGCCTGAAGGTCTCTTTTTTTTCAGCCTATTAATTCAACATTTGTTTAAGGAAGATTATTGGATCAACACATCATTATCTTGAATGATTGATTGCCAGTTAAGGGTACACAACAGACCAATTAACAATTTAGAGAATCTACAAATAGCTCTCTATTATTTTTTACATTCCGAATTCATTCACTTTTTATTTAGTAAAATATTGAATACTACATTATATATATATATATATTTATTATATATAGTTTTTGGTTGTCACTCACACACACACAAACACAAACTGAAAGATCACCCTACAGCAACAGTTTCCAATCTCTGTCTCTGTTTATGATGAGAACTCCCATTGTAAACAGCTGTTTTAACATTAGGCAAAGTGACACCTGCATATGCTGCCAATTTCTTAATTGCTCTGCATCAAACTGCTTTTCAAATTCATTTATCACAAAGTAGTTTATGGCAAAAAAAATATTGTATTTCTGAATATTGTCTAATTCATCTCAATATAATCCTGTCAATTGACAAATTGCAAATTCAAAGTTTTAAGGACTTTGAATAGTATTGACATAAATGTTGTAATTACTTTAGAAAGCTTCAACGCTTTAAAATAAACTCAAAAACACCATAAATGTATCATAAATATGGTTCACACAAATATAGATTTACAAAACAGACCAAAATTCATAATTCACTTACAATCTCCCTCTCCAGTAAGCTGTTAACTGGATCATTGACTGGATCACCAGATCAGTCCAATTTGAGAATGAATCATTTTGTGAATCAGAAAGAATGATCCATTCATAAATATTGCGAGAAAAAAAAAAAAATCGCAGGTTTGAAACAAGTAAAGAGTAACCGATGACTGAATTTTCATTTCTCTGTGAACCATTCCTTCAATTCTTTTTTGACCTTTTTTTATTTATTTTATTTTTTTAATGATGCGGTTCTCTAGCACACACACAAACTACCTTGAAGACTTTTAATTACAAAAAGGAATATACACAACATATATCTCAGGAATGGAACTACACATGGTAGAACGCTTTAAGTCCAATATTCCTGCCCGCAGTCATCTTGGTTTATGTCATCCCAGATGGTACTTTTCCCATTACTTCTCAGAGGATTACAAGAATACACACACAGTTTCATAAAATGAATACCGTTAAGCTTTTTCATAAATATAAACACTCACAGTTTAATATTTTAAAAGCTCATTATAAAATATATAGATTTCTTAGGTCACACAAAACATAACATGTACAAAGAAGAGCAAATGTGTTCCTCCGAATGTATCATAGAAAGCAATAATAATAAAATTTATGTTTTTAATATGTCCATGCCATATATCTTTTGGAGGATTGTCAAACTGAATGTTTAAAAAAAAAATAAACTATTCCAAGTAGGCCTACATGCTCTTATAATAATGTAAATATGAATGTGACAGCTAACATTTGTACAATGAAAACTATATTCCTTCTGTTTAACCAACATGAATTTTCTGAAACATTCAAGTAATGCCAATGCAAATGAGCAAATGTTTCCACAAACACAGCCTACATCATTATCTGAGAAAATAGTGAGAACACTGAACACCTAACACTGAATCTAGCTCAGTTTTGCATGTCTCCTCTTAGAGGTAAAACCTCCATATTGGTTAGACTGAGATTCCAGTCATATTACCATAAGCTGCAAATGTCATTAAAGACTCAATGGCAGTAATATTGCCAAGTTTAAAGCATTTAATGGCGGTTCATCATGTATGATTGCTGCTATTAAGTGAATACTGGCTTTCATTTATTGCACAAAGTAGCTGCATCATTTTTGCCAAGTAGCTACAGAGAAATAAAATGTATTCCTTAAAAATGAACAGTATATTTTTGTTACTAGTACTTATTTTTAGTTTCTAGTAAGTAATATATTTTACATCTAATAACTCTTTTCTGCTACTTACTATCGTGAAACTATTCCGAATATTTTCCTATTTTTTCCAGTGAATTCTATAAGTATCTGTGGTTCAGACATCAACTTTTCACTTCTGACTAATACTGTATGAGTTCCATTTTGTGCTGGCATACCTACTTTAGTTTTAAAAGTAACTATTCCTTTCGTACTTTTGTTCTTGTAACTATTGAAATATTTTAGTTTCATAGTAGGTCAATAATTGAATACAACTAGGACCTATTTATTAGACCAGTGTGTGCTCTGTAACTAGTGAGGTTGTAAATAAGCTTATTACTAGTAACAACTGGGATAGATACTAGTGTCCAACAATAGGTAGGCCTATTTTCCGTGAATAAATAAATCAGGACTATTTAGATAGTTACTATAGGAGACTTTTTAATAGGCTACTAGTAGCCTACCTATGGTTTCTAGGCAAACTGAAAAGATTACAGTTGATGAAATTAGCCATTTACTAAAAATAAGTACAAGTAACATACAGTATAGTTAATTTTAAGAAATGAATGTTAAAACGCCTTGCCATTGAGATTTGCCTGCGTACTGAAGGCAGACAAACAGTCCTCTACACCTTCATATAGTCGTTCTTCAGGCGGCTCAACCGTGTCCCGTGACTCCGGATGATGAGTGACAACAGCTCGTGCTTATCCCTCAGTCCCAGCGAGATGTCCAGTGTCTCCTTCAACACGTCGCGCGTGTGCACGATCATGTTGAGGAAGTCGTCGCTGATCTTGTGCTCCTCTTTCACCTCGTTTTCCTGGCTCTGTTTGAATTTCACCTCCAGCTCCAGTAGAGACTTCTCGGAGTTGGAAAACGCCTCGCTGATCTGGGTCGTCTCCCGTCTCAGGTATTTCCCATAGCTGTCCTCTCCGTCCAGGTCGAAGGAGATGCTCTTCCCGATGCCCTCGAGCACACGCGCCGCGTCTTCGATGTGCCGCTTGATGATGGTAAAATCGTCCCGGATCACGGAGTCCTGGTCTTCGTCCAGGGTGCATTTGCGATTGTCGGTCATTTTGAATAGCATCTGACATTTCTCAGGATCGTCGTTATCTTCATAGAAGCCGTCTGGTACGAAATAATGATGAAAAGTGCCGTTGGACATCTCCGGGTGAAGGGGTCCCGAAAAGAAAGCTCCTCCGACACGCAATGAGACCAGACAGGCTATCAGTATGAACAGAGGGGAAGCCATCATAGCCACCTCTGCCTTATCACAGTCAATAGTAGCCTACCTTCAGCTCTTCTCTTCAAACTTTACACAAGCCCTCCTGCTCCAGCCCCACGCATGTCCAGCGCGTGAAATGCCGAGCAATCCCGACAAGAAGCAGCTAAATCACACAGAAACGACCGCAGTTTGGGATAGCAACTTTCCTATCCCCTTTCCTGTCTGTGTTTTTGGCAAAATCAACAGGCGTGAGCCACATAAACCCTCGCCGTGTCCTTCCTTGTGTCCGTTTCAACATCTGGACCGTTCAGACTCTGTGCTAGGTTTAGATAATAATACCCCCGGTCAGACTCTCAAATTACAAGCCCGTCACTCCTTCACTTAAAAGGCAGCACACATTACAGGGGCTGTCATTAAAGGAACTCGAGTTTGCACGAGCTTTTAAAGATCCTGAAAGCTACAAAACACACTTTAGAATTAGACTGGACCAGGCTAAACTCATAAAAATCTAATAAAAATGACAGAAGACAATTTATTACATTTATTAAACATTAAATGGATGAAGACAAAGATTATGGTATTAAAACAATGAAGAAAATGTTTTTTGGTAATAAATTATGGAGAATTGTATTATTCCGTATGCAGGCTGTTCTCTTTTTTATTAAAAACAACTGGCTATAATCATTGCACAGTAATGGTTATATAGTTTGTCCAGTTTTGTGTTTAAAACGAGAGAAAAATCAAGGGCAGCAATTAAACACTTCCACAAAGATGCTGAAAATGGAATAAATGGAAATCTGATTATTTGCACTGTAAAAAAAAAAAATCAATAAAATATTTGCTTTATTTTTTTGTTTATTTGCTGAGTTGAAACTTAACGCAAGCTGATGATAATTACAGCATTAACTACTTGGCACAAGCTGATTGGTCCATGTCACTTCTGCAGCCAATGAGCTCGTTGCTCACACATTTAAATGGCTGGTTACATTCACTATAGCAGTTTGCAGCACGCGTCAGAGTTTCTCTACTAAAACCCTCCACCTTCCCCAGCTCCACCTGTATAGATCTGCTATGGGTTATTGATATATGCTATTGTGCAGCAGCACTATGTCTTACTCACAGCAGCATATATTGGCAGTAGCAAGTTCCTGTACTTGCTTTGCAGCAGCAGCAATAATCAGCAGCAGGATAGCAGATCTGTTCCGCCAAGACCAAATACATCAACATTGTCATATTCATTACCATGCTAAACATCTTCTGAGAGTTGTCATGATTAAAATAACATTATTTTTGTGAAAAATGGATGGAAACAAAGACTTTTGTGTGTATATATTTATTTATTTATTTGTTTGTATAAGTATATACATTTACTGTGTGCTTTTGTTGGTCACTTCTAGAAATGCTTATTTTTTTCTCTCTTTTGCAATGACACACTTGTCTCAGTTTAATGCTAAAAATACATAAACAGCAATGTGTCAGAAAGTTACGCAAGAGTGGAAAGCCAAAAATGGGGCCGTCCACACTTGAGACAAAAGCAGACACTGCAGATGGCCACCCTGCATGGTTCTCTCTTCAATTTGTCTTGGAGGTGTGTCTGACAGGCCTCTGAAAAGAGGGTGCTCTCTTTATACTGGAGATCTTCATTCTCAGAGACAGGTCTCCCAGTTTCATATGCCGATTACCTAAAGAGGATGTCTGAGTGATGACGAAAGGTCGTGACAGTGCGTGAGACTGAGCAGGAGCAGTTCTGCTCCGGCATCAGGATGTGCTACTCGTTCTCTTTCCTGCGCGGGCCCCTGTAGAGATAGGGTGAACAGCAGTGTGCTTACACTTTTACACTCTGTCTGCTTTCATAAAGCCCAAGGCATTCATTTACCACACATTCCATGAAAAATAAAAGACAAACATTTTGTGGAAAAAATGGTGATGTCATATATGATGTATGAAGACAGATTTTCAAAACCTGGATCACAGAGGATCACAGCAGAGCGTCTGCCATGGAAAGCCTCGTTTGCTTGGCCTTGTTGGATTTACAATCGCCTTTTATCATTTTTACAGACACTGTACAGACACTGCCAGCGTGCTTTCATTTCACCATATGGCTCTTAAGCAAACACATATACCCACACACTAACAGACACATGAGCACTCCACCCCACACAAGACAAAGCTTTCAAGACGCTCACATGTGTTATTTACAACATTACATCCCTGGCAAATAGTCATTCAGTCTGGTATTTGTCTGTGAATATGAGGTAATAAGGGAATACCGCACTGATGTATGTTCATTATGGCACAGATGTGTGCCCTACCATCTCATTGATGGCAAGAAGCGAAGTTCCTGTAGAATAATAGCTCTCTCTCAAACCCCAGTAAAAAAAATCACCACAGATGCAGAACAGAACACGAGCTGGAGTGGAGAAAAGCAGGGAGAAAATCAGAGTATGTGTGTGAGAGAGAAAGAAAAGGAGTCTTGTTTTCCACTACATTGGAAGTTGTTCCACTAGAATCTATTCTTTATAGAGTGCTCTAATTTTATGGTCTTCAGTACCTCTTCTCAGACGCCCTATACCCCTTTGAACCTGGTTCCCCCAATGTTCCTCCTACAGATATCCACTACAAGAGGGCCGTCTCTCTCTCTCTCTCTCTCTCTAACGTCTCTTAAACCCCAGTGGATGGAACAATGCCAGCTCCTGAAGAACTTCCTCCACTGTTGCCCTGCTAATGATCCTAATAACAGGGGTCTATAAGTATTGTTAGCTTAGGTTTTTTTTTAATTTTTATGTTTTAACTTTATGTCAGGTTAAGCTCAAATAATATTCCCCAAATGTGGCTTAGAATTATGTTGTGAGTTGCACACCTCCACCAGACTTTTCACTGAGAGAATGCATCATAAATACTCCTGAAGTCATCATTTCGCCCTTGGGCGGGCCTCTTTAGTAAATGATGGCTGCACACAGTTCCTTTGTGGTTAGACTGAATTCATGCCATCAGCCTGGCAAGGATAAAATGGGCACCGACTTAAATGCCATGAACCTTGCATGAACTGGAACTCTGGGCCAGTTCTAATCTTTTGAGGGAAGAATTATGGGAGAACAGTTGTTTCATCATTAATCCATGGTATTTTCCACAGGCCAATAAGACTCAATTACTGAAGCTTTTAAGCAAGACGCTCATAAAAGATACAGATGCTGAAGGAACACGGCCAGTGGGGCCATGAAACAGAATACACCAACATCATGTTCAACAGAACCTATTAGAAGACCTCAGAGAGGAGAGGCACACGCAAAAAGTAGCATACAAAAAAAGCAACATATTAAAGTAATAGTTCACCTAAAAAATCATTTTTACTCACTCTCCTCATGTCATTCTAAACCAGACTTTCATTCTCAAATGGAGAATTTCTAAAGACAGTCTGTTACAATTCTGACACAAAAGTAGAAGCAAAAGTAGCAAAAAATTTCATAAAAGTAGTTCATGTTACTTCTGAAGTGTTCTGAAATCATACAATAGCTATCTGTGTGGAACAGACTGCATTTTAATTTCCCTTCAGTCAGCTATGAATTGCTGTGACTGGTTAATGAGTCAATGAGTTGAACTCATGAATTAATCTTTCAGACCTGTTTTGTGAACTGAATCAAGTGATTCATTGAAAAAATTATTTGTTCACATTTACAGCTTGAATTTAGGTCTGTTTCTCACAACACAGTCTTTTGGCTTTAGAAAACTTGGAATACAGCACATACTGTATGGAGTACTTTTATAATACTATTTTGAATTTGGAAAAGATGTTCATCTACATGCAGTCACTGGGGTGGAAACCCCATTAATGAGGGCCAGATGATAATATGGGAGGCCATAGAATGTTAAAAAAACTATCACTGTCCCAATCTGAAGCCCTAAATTAAATGTAACAATCAACAGGTGCACTTGGAATACAACTGATTAGGGTAAAGCATGAAGACTTTCAAATCTCTTTTGGTTACAGGCTCCCTGATGCGTCAGAAGGCTAATGAAGAGATTGGTCCCTTTGAGTTTTTCCTTTATCACACACATATGTTCCAGGAAATCAGTCCAATGGTGACCTAACACCAGCCATTTTGATAGCTGCTCTACTGCCCAGTTCTGTAAACCTCTGGATTTACAAGTCCATTAACTTAAAAAAGCTTCATGACGCAATTCTAGGAGCCGCGTTGATCCCTGGAAGAAAGCATAATTACATAGCCCCGCATTCAAATGAATCAGTACAAACTAAATAATCCACTCAGAGACTAAAAACAAACCAGATTCATTTGTAAATAAAAATGTTGTAACTACGACAACAACCCAGGGACGACTACAACAAAGTTTTAAATGTGAGTTAGAGATTAAATGCATAAAATGAGCTCTGTCTATAGAAATACTGAATCATACTCAGCAAAAATTATATATTTATATATATAATCTGACATTATAGATACAGATCTACCTCACCATGCATAAAGTTCCACAGCAATCAGAGGCAGAGGGAGGGATGGAACATAGGGTAGGCCTAAATCTCCACAGGGAGAATCGAAGGAATTGGATTTGTTTGTTGAAGAAGTGCTGAAGAGATTTTTCCAGCTGTTTTGTGGTTAACTGCTCCCCTCACAACCCATTTTTCATTTATACATTTTCCATATGGAAATATTCTGAGATGAATGTACATACATGCGCATTACAGTCCTGCATTTAGCCTCTTTCCTCGAGAAACAGAGAATCTAAACTCTAATTGGCCCAATATTTACACAGGTATGGTCATCTGGGTTAGGTGTTAAATGTGCTCAGTGTATGCAAAAGTATGTGAAAGGTCAGATCAGAATTTAAATCAGTCCAATAATCAGTGCCAGCTGTACTATAGGCACCTCTTTATGTGCAGGGCTGCCTCATCTTCTACTCGTCAGTCTTTCCTGGCATATCTTCAGAATGACACTCTTCTTCTGTTGTCTACTCAGGGTATCCACATAGCACAAAACAACCCTACACAGCAGGGGGCATTGTGTCTTCTATTACTAAGAGTCTGAGTGCATCCGTCTCCATTCAAGCTATGCCAAAATGATTATGCTATGATTATTCCCCACTGATCCCAAATGGAAACAAACCTCTGCAGTGAGCAAGAAAGGCCAAACAAGAAAGGGATAAACAATAAAATAAAGAAATAAACAAATGCCCCCTTTTCCCTGTTGTGTAATTTGGTAAATTCCCAAAGTGCTAGTACATATTAGTGAGATCAGAGGATGTTTATGTTTAGAAAAAAAACACTGACTCTAATGAGCTACACATGTGGATTTAGAGGAATGGCTCTATGCTGGCTCTTTTTTCCCCCCATTCATTAATCCATGATGATTTATCGGGTTTCTTGTAAGAAGTCATCGAAACTTCCAAAACACATGTATATGGCCCCCCCTTGTTTGCTCCTCTCTGCTTGAAATGTTATTCAGAGCATCTGAGACAAAATTAGGCCTACTATAAACCCTGAACTGTGAACAGTAGTGTATGGTTGTGGTATTGAACCTTTGGCCATCTAAAGGTGTTTGGACATAGTCGAGCCTGCTCTAAAGTGGCATCAATGAATTTCTTTCAGCGTTGTACGACAGTCAATCGCTGTTAGCGGATACCATAGAAATGAATGAAAAGTGCCGTTAACTGAATCCTACCTGCTGCAAAATTGTCAGTGACTTCTCTTATAAAGCCACATTTTTTCAGTGTAAACTTTAAAAAAGATCAGTCTAAAACAAATGTTTAATGGCTCGTGGAGGGTGTTTTTTTATGTCAGTGTAGTTCTGATGGATGCATTACTAGTATTGCACCTTATGTTACATAAACCTAAGCATTAAATGTGATATTCTGGCTTATATATATATATTTTAAAGCTTCCCTGTAAATACTTCAGTGTTTGTGTAGGATTAAAGTGGTAGTGCAGATTTTTGAGTTATTAATCAGTGAAGAGCACAGCAGGAGTAGCAGCCAAAGACTGCAGTCATCTGTACACCGACTCAGCAGGCACACACTGGAGGATTTAGTATGCATACTGCTCTGTCATAATGAGTGGAAAAAATGAGTGCTCAAGGACAGTCTGGTAAAAGACTGAGAGATTCGCCCTGTTCCCTGTTGGCCAGTCTAAAACGTGCCATCTCAAAAAAAATTGAAAATAGCAAGCAATAAGAATAAAACTGACAGAAAGAAAAGAGTGAAAAATGAGAGAGACAGAGCAACAGCTACCAACACAAATATGGATGAGACTATAAATGATGATCTGTCTGGCAGGAAGGACATTTTCCATGTTTGTGCACACAAGAGGGCCCTCTGTGCTCAATTCATCACCCTGGACTATAAAAAAGTGGACAAATAAAAAAATGGAGCAATTAGCAAAAGCCTTTTTAAACTATTAAATTATTATACATTTTAGCATTTGTGCTTCTTTTACCATAATGTTGGCGACGAGAGTACTTTTAGTGCGCAAAAACAAAACAAAAATAACAACTTTATTCAACAATTTTGGCCAATACTGAGCTGGCATTTGGATAGACGGATGTGCTGCAAGTCATTATTTTTGTTTTGTTTTTGCGCACAAAAAGTATTTTCGTCGCTTCATAACATTAAGGTTGAACCACTGCAGTCTAGGGTTGGGTATCGTTTGAATTTGAACGATTCCGATTCCGATTCCGGTTCCTAACGATTCTCGATTCCGATTCTTTTAAGAGGCAGGGTCAAAAAAAGTTTAGGATATTTTAAATGAGCNTTATTTGTGTTACGAAGATGAACAAAGGTCTTACGGGTGTGGAACGACATGAGGGTGAGTAATTAATGACAGAATAAAAATTTTTGGGTGAATTAACCCTTTAATGTGTTTTTTTTTTAACAAACAAACAAAAGAAATAAAAAATGACATGGAGCAGATGAGGACGATGACGTAATGAACCCAAGTGCACATGAAACATAAGACAGCAACTTACTTCAGAGGACTTTATTACAGAAAGCTAGATCAGAGACAATGGAAACATGAGGGCTATTTATACAGAGACTAAAGACTAACAAGGAACACTTGTGCATAATCAAACAATGAACAAATCAGAACATGACACATAAGACAAAAGAAGCACAATACATGATCACATGACAGGATAAGGGAATCACATGACAAGACCAGGAAACAAAGGAACCATGATTATGACATTTACAAAATAATGATAGGCTGCATCCAAAAACTGGAAAATGCTGCCTTCGGAGGATACATTTCAAAGTAGGAAGGCATCAAGGCACATCCAAATCCAATATTAGGTTCATTTCCTGTTTCCTGAGATACCTTCCTATGATCGATTTTTGAAGGCAGCATAGATGTGTCCTTCACTGCCTTTGATATCCCACAATCCGGTGCCCTCCATTCTGTGACAGTTGAGTTTGAAAAATAAAGATGGCAAAGTTGCGTTTGTAGGTCAGTTTGTGTGTAAATGTACGTTTTTGACCAATGTTTTCCACTTTTGATGTCACTTCTAGTGAGAAATTACTACTGTAGTAATTCAATTTTTGTTTAGTTCTCACCAAAGCTCGCGCAATTTTGCGGTAGATCATTAAACTGTTACACTGCCTGAAATCAGTTTCGTGAACAGTACACCAACAGAGTAGTGTGTCTGAATGCATAGTATTCGAAAAAAAGTAGGCAAAAAGTAACTGGATGACCTAATACTAGAAGCAAGATTCTCGAATGGGTATTTGGTGGACACTTTATTTTTAAATTCAAATTGTTTTTTTAATTCAATTTCCCCGTTCATAAATACAGTATGATTTATAAGCTGTTTTCCTCATGGGGACCAAAACAATGTCCCAACACAGTCAAAAATTATGATGAGGAATGGGCCAAGGAGGTGCTGTCGCGAGGAGCGTCAGATCCGAAAACCAGGTCTGAGTCGGCCAATACGGAGCCACTAGCAAGACATGCTTCTCGTCCTCCCTGACTTTGCACAGGAACTGTGCGAGAAGGCTCACCGGGGGAAACGCATATTTGCGTAGGCCCCGGGGCCAGCTGTGTGCCAGAGCATCCGTGCCGAGTGTGCCCTCGGTCAGGGAATAGAACAACTGGCAATGGGCTGTGTCCGGGGAGGCAAACAGATCTACCTGTGCAGCCCCGAAGCACTGCCAAATCAGCTGGACCACCTGGGGATGGAGTTTCCATTCGCCTGGAAGTGGAGGCTGCCGTGAGAGCTTGTTAGTTGAACACGCCTGGGACATGAATGGCATGAAGCGACCTCAGATGCTTCTGACTCTATAGCAAGAGATGGCGGGTGAGTTGCGACATGCGATGGGAGCAAGTGTGTGTCCGAGCGGACCAGTACGTGCTTGTCTGTCAACAGCTCCTTGAAGCGGCCCAGTCCAAGACGTACTGCTAGCAACTCGAGGCAATTGAAATGCCAATGCAGTTGAGGCCCAATCCACAGACCTGATACTGCATGCCCGTTGTACATGGCTCCCCACCCGGTGGCAGAAGCATCTGTGTATACCACAGCATGCCTGGACACTTGTTCGAGGGGAACTCCTGCCCGCAGGAATGAAGGGTTCGACCACTGAGTGAGGATGCGACGGCAGTTCGGTGTCAAGAGGACACGAAATGTACCGCGCTGCCACGCCCATCTCGGGACCCAGCCATGAAGCCAGTGCTGAAGCAGCCTCAAATGAAGCAATCCGAGCAGCGTGACTGTTGATGCCATATGCCCCAGGACTCTCTGAAAAAGTTACAGTGGGGCCGCTGTCCTGTGCTTGAGCGTACTCAGGCAGTTCAACACTGACTGGACGCGCTCCTCGGTGAGGCGCGCTGTCTGGGTGACTGAGTACAGTTCCATACCGAGATAAGGGCAGGACTTTGTACTGATATGCCCGACCCTCGAACGCAAACCGTAGAAAGGGTCTGTGTCGAGGCAGAATTGAGACATGAAAATACGTGTCCTTCAGGTCGATCGTTGCAAACCAATCCTGGGGATGGATGCATTCGAAAATGGACTGTTGGACACAGTTGCATCGCAACGGCTCGCTCGACTGGGGGGATCCCAGCGTACCCCTTGGCCTCCCCGCCATCCAGAGTGGTGAAGGCGTAGGAGGAGCCAGGCCTGGCACGAACACTATACAGCGTTCTCCAAGACTTGGTCACATCCTCATGCACCTCCGGGAAGAATGGTACAGGGGCGGGGCGCTGAGGACCAGCGCAGGCCGCCCCGAGAAACCAATCATCCAACCGAGAAGGTTCGGGACGCAGTGGAGGATTCCAGACGAGCCCGACCTTCTCGGCGGCCCGGGAAAACATAGCCGTCAACTCAGGATCGGGCTCAGGTAACGCAACGCTTCCAGATGGAGGCAACGCAGCCAAGTCTTCATCTCCCGAGGACTCTTGCTCATCTTCCGATGCCACAATCGACATCTGATCATCCGCTGGTGCACTGAAGGAAATGACTGGTCGCTCAACAGAGGGACCAGCACGATCCTCCGGTAACACCACAGGCTGCAGTGTTGCAGAGGGGACAGGGGCCCGTGGGGAAGCCCTGACCGTAATCCTCAAGTCACCCTGCCTACAAGCCGCCGTGCCGCTCCCCTGGCCGGAGCCAGAGAAAACGGCCGTACGGGGCATAGGGGAGGGGACCCCCGCCCCTTGAAAACCAAGGAACGAGAGTCTAGACCTCAACACTGAGATAGTCATGAACTATCCACAAAAGCTGCCTCAGCATGCTGAACGCCCAGGCATGTGACACAGCGATTGTGACCATCAGCGGGGACCAGGGAACGACTGCATCCAGTAACGCACAGACAAATGACATCTTGAAAAAGACGCAGGATTCGTCTGTGAAGCTCTTTTAGAAGGGGGAAATTCAGCTCTGTTCTATTGTGCTGAAGCACACAGGGAACAGCCGCGATGTGACTGCAGGTACACCACTCCCTAAGTCACACACACAGAGGAATCGGCCCAAATCACAAACCAACAGGGCAAATGATGCTGTGAAAACAGCAGTTGAGAGCTGTATAAATAGCTCGAGGGCTCGCTCTGGAAAGCTCACGGCTTTGCTGTAACGTGTCTTCACACCAACACACATAGAAACGGCTCTTCAAAGGCTTGAGAAGTCACTCTCAGTCTAATAGCAGGAACACACAGGTTGGTTCCGAAGCGAAAGACAAAGTGCGATTGCATCCGCTTCTGTATTTATACCACCTGGCGGGGGCGGTGCACATTATGCAAATATCTCTTGTTTTAGTTCACTCGAAGCTGATAGGGCTCTCTGGCGATATCCCAATTCGTCGGTCACTACTGACGTACGTCGAACGTGACCGACTGAAAGGGAACTAATGTGTTATATTGAAAAGATTCCTAAAAGATAAACATTGTGTAAATATTATGTAGCAGGAGCTTTGAAGTATGGTCTGTGATTGCGTGGCCTACTTCCGAAAAGTGTTGTAACAGATAGTATAAATCACTCCGACATCATGACACAAAAAAATATTTTAACTTAGAAACTTGCTCTAACTGATAATTTGAGTTCACCATTCATATGTCACACAAAAATGTGCTACTTCACACAGAATATATCAGAGTTTATGCTTTAAGCAGAGTTTTGGTGAAAGGCCATTTAATGTGTCACACCTTTAAGAGGGTTATAAGTTTTGAGTCATTCTGGATCCAGTCAAGGATCTCCTGCTGACCAGAACAGTGATGTCAGCATTACAAAGTGTTTTAAAGAGGCATTTATGTAATAATGGAAGTCCATTTTAATTGGCATGGGCACACAGGACCGTTGGTCTTTCCAACGCCTGTTAAACACCATCATACATAAAAGCAGTATAAAGGCTAGGGAAGGAGAGTCAGAGAACACATACATAAACACGCTTCAGTTTTCATTATAACAGAGTGTTGAAGCACACTCCTAAGGTGTGCAAAATATTCAAACAGTGGAAAGCTTAGAGCATCTAGGTCCTTATTTAACACAAGGAGGAGGATCATGCATGCTTTCCATATGCAGTAAGTGTTGGGAGCACTGAAGCAGTTGGAATAGACCCATGCTAGGCCAACAGTGGACCTACACTGGGCTTTCTCTGGTGCAGTAATGGTTGGAGCGTGCTCAACAGGAATAGCTGTGGTAGTGTTAAACCTCCGTGCATCTGCCAGGAACGCTGCCGCAGAAGCAGTTCTGTCTCGCTACGTCTGAGGTCTATAAATGCCCTCATTGTGCCCAAGACACTGCCAGAGTCAGGCAAATCATGCTACACTATGTCCTACCACACTGTGACTGAAAATAGCCATATTCCCAGCATAAAAAGCTGATGAAAAATGACAAACGTTTACACAATGTTAGTCTAGGGCTAGTCGATTAAGTTCTCAGGGACTAAGTTCTTAGGTCTAGTGTCTAGTGGAATGAACAGCTTTAGATGTCAATGTGAGATTGTTGCAGAAAAAAAAGACTGAGAAAAAGAAATGTCATTTTAAGTTTGATGGATGGATGGATGGATGATAGTGCTGAACTCAACCAAGCTGAGTTCTTAATAATTAAACTCCACATCCTCCCAAAAGGCTTGAGAAGGAAAGTGCCAAGGTCATACTGGGCTTTTAAAAACATCTGTCACATTTGATAAAATACAGCTGACAGTTTGTTTTCATTTCAATTTATAGCCCTGTGTTTTTGCCACTGTATTTAATAAAAATAAAAAAAACACTTCAAAGTGCTTTAAACATGCTAGAATATTACCAAAAATGACACTGCTAGCAAATTTATAATGAATTATTTTGTCTATGTAAAAAATAAATACATAAATCCACGTTGAACTCTCTGTTCAATAACAAACTTTACAGAAATATTTCATAGGGTATTTATTGAGAACAGTTATAAAAGTATAACCTCTTACAACAGATGGCCGTGAGTCTTGTGCCTATTGCCATAAACTAAAAATAAAATTCTCTCAGGGATCAGACTTGTCACTATTTCATAGTTTGTAGGAACAATCCATGATTGTTGGAGCAGAGTAAGTGTTTATGTTAGTGCATTGCTACAAAAGCCAGCAACAATTTTTGCACTTCCAAACCATTTGTTCAAACAGTGCAAAAGTGCTGACTAAAAAGAGCTGACAGATCTATACATAATATATAAGTTCAATATATGAATCTACATAGTGAAGGAAAATCAGTAGTATATACTGTAGTCTAACTATGAATAACATCTTACTAATGACATTTGCATCCTCATATACATTCTGCACTAAAAGTATGCGATTCAGGACAGCGAGACAGAATGATGGATGAAGGGTTGAATGAAATAAAAATGAAAAAGACAAAGATTTTCCAGCCCAGCATATAAAACCCATTGTGAATTACAAAATCTGCAAGTATTCCAATTCTCCAGATGCATCTTTTCATGAATATGCTTTACACTGTACATCTGTGTATGTGTTGTGAGCACTGTGATATATCACCATCATTTTAAACTGTTTAAATAATCCATCATTTTAAATAATTGTCATAGATTAGTGTAATATCAAGTTTTATGTTACTTTATGGTTTGTTTGTTTGTGTGTGTGTGTGAGTGAGTGCATGGATTCTGTATGGATTCTGTAATTGATAGAATCCAGCTGAAAACAAAAAATTTGTCCAAGTGACCTAGTTTTTTTAGATGTTTTTATGGATAAAGGGTTAGATCGCCAATCAAAAAATAATGTTTTATCTCACATTCCCTACATCTAAGCTGTAGTGGATCTCCAAGTTTTCTTCTTCAAGTCTTTCAACAGGCCACCTTCTGGCCTCCTCAGGGCATCAATCAGCAGTGAAACATCAGTGGAGCAGGATGCTGAGCTCATGTCTGAGGAAAGTCTCTCTCTTATTATCTCTCTCTGTCTTTCCTCCAAATCTGGAAGCATTTTAGGGCTGGATTCTCACTCTCCCTCACTTTTCTTTGCCCATTTCTGTTCTCTCTCTCTTTATCTATCTCTCTCTCTCTCTTTCTCTCTCTCTTTCTCTGTGCTGGCCTGCAGTCACATGTGCCCAGGAGGTAAACGATTCTCACTGTCAGCAGGAAAAGAGTAGCTCTAGGCCCTGATCTTATTCGGAGTCACTCACCAGATGCCCTTAAGTGTTTGCACAATTTGTTTTGTTCTAGCAAAGACTGTTCTAAAACCATCTCCATGTGTTCACCATATCTAAGGTTAATATCGCTGCCAGAACTGCAAATCAAAAGTTGTTGTTGAATTATTTGTACCTGGTGGTTGTTATGTAGGTCAGTGCTGTCTCTATTCAATTTAACTGTATAAAAAAGAAAAAAAAAGAAGGAACTGAAGGCTTTTTTTTTCTTCTTTTTTTTTTCTTTTTTATACATTGCTTAATTATTGCTTGTGCATTAATATCAGAAGAAATGATCTGATCTCTAAACATCTGTGATGTCCTTCGATGCACAAAATGTCTACAGGGAAAGAAAACCTCTTACTTTGAACCAGATACTATATTGCTACAGATATTAATCATTATAATCCTGTATCTAACATGATCTCTGACTGGGAAGTTAAGCTCCACTCCCACATTTTTCCAGGGTTTATGTAATAGTGTGATAAACGGAAAAGCAGCTGCTGAAAAGGTTGAAAAAAGTGGGGAGAAAAAAACCTGTACGAGAGAGAGGAGGGGGGAGGAGAAGGAAAAGTTTGTGGTCATTGAGTTTGGCTTCTAATGGTTGGCCAAGAAGATTCCAGCTGTAACACACCTTTATATATCATTGTACTTCTCTTTAATTATATGTTGGGCAACAGAAAGTGTATTTTATTCCCTTTGAGACTTTGCACAGTTTGCAGGTTAACTAAGGTTTTGAAAATGCCACAACCCTAAAAATATTTTAGCAATTTTGTAGCTTTATATTCTCTCCACGTATTGTAGTGCATGGATATTGTAGGTTTACATAATTTAATTTAGATGGAGAATTACAATTCTTTTTCATATTAAAGATAATTCGCACCAAAAAAAAAAAAAATCAGAAAATGTATTCACCCTTATGTGACATCTTTCAAAAACGTTATGACCAAGGAACACAAAAGGAGTCATTAAAAACAGGTACACCAGACGGGACCGTTGTCTCATCGCATCGCGCCACAACTGCTAAAAGCTGTCTACACCGAATGTGACAAACCGACTGTTGCAAAGTTTGCAACAGTCAAAGCTTTTCACGCATCCTGTCGCACCGCTCGCGTCGGGTGTAGACACGGTGTTACACCACATCGTTATGCCAGTAGGTGACTGTGTTAATGAGTGAATCATTCACTTAACCGATTTGTTCAACAACACTAATTCATTCAGGAACGAAACAGGAGACATCTGCAGTGAGTCACTGAATCAAGGAGACATCTGCAGTGAGTCACTGAATCATTCACTAAACCGCTTTGTTCAAAATACGCTGATTCATTTATGAAGGAAACACTGGTTGTGTTTCTCAGAGACGTGGCATTGTCTGGAACTGTTATCGTTGTTGATGCAAAAACTGACTGACAAAATGACTGGCAATACTCTGTCTAAAATGTAAGTTACCCAATATTACAATCTTGTTTATTGAACTGTTAAAAGCAACATCACAATTGTAATTAGGCGGCTGTTTGAAATATCAAAATATGCACATGATTGGTGACCATGTTACATGGATTTTCAGGGAATAATTATCTAATTTGTATTATTTTTTTTAAATGTTCATGTTTTTTGTTTTTTGGACATCTGCTTTCATTATATGGAACATACTAGTGTCAAAACTTATAGGCTATCTTGTGTTGCTTAGAAGAAGAAACTCATAACAGGATTGGGATGAGGGAACATAATTTTCATTAATTGAAATAAAACCAAATAGCATATAAATATTAAACAAAAATGAAAAAATGAAATAGTCATTTGCATTGCAACTAACTAAAAAGCTGAAGTAAATAAAACTATTATAAATTAGATTAAAGTTAACAGAAATATTTAAAAGTAATAAAAATTGCAAAAGCACATAATATTACTGAAACTTAAACTAAAAATGAAATGAAAACGGAAAATATAAAAATAAAAGTATATTAATAATAGATTAATTTTATTTATTTTATTAATTATATTAATAAAAAAGGAAAAAACATTCCTTTCACTGTCTGAAACCAAGACAGAGTCACAAAAAGAAAGTTACAAATTAATGAGACTGTTTGGTTGGTCTACTGACATCAACATTCACTCTTATCTAAAGTCGGAAAATATATTAAAACATATTCTGGCCTTCATTTCTAAAAACTGCAAGATATCCCAGAGGCTAGTCAAATATTGCTTTATCTAAAAGTCTTATTTAAAACATACTCTTTTGGCTTCCATAAATACCATAAAATGTTTGAGTAAAACTTCTGGTAAAACATTAAAAACTGTAATGGAATAATCTGGCTTTGTTGTGATCAAAATAGTTTGGCTTGCTTCTCCCAGCTTAATAAAGCATCACTCAAGGACATGATGTTCATGATTTCTCAGCGTCCAGCTGCTAATCATATTTCATGCAGTATTGTAATCATTTACATTTGACACTGTCACTGCATAAGTCTGTTAACTCACCATCCATCAGGTTCCTCCAGTCAAATACAGTTCACTGCTCCCCCATGAGGTCCAAGAAATACCCATGCCCAACAAGTCTTTACAGAGAGCGCCTGTGCCTGCCTCTATGGTGCTCGCATGTTCCCCACATGGAGCACCCATGCCAGGCCACAAATAAACTGTAAAAAACAAAAGTTCTATGCTTTCAGCTGGTCTAACAGTTTCCTTGGAAAAGCATTTGACCATGCTGTCATGGCAATGATCATTTTATATTTTATTCTGTTTTATTCAGTTTTCCATAAATACAGTGTTTTCTGTGAAGGGAGAGCTTGACAACTACAGTGTGCTGCAGCTTGATGATGTAAAGCCCCCGTAGTTTAATAGTCTGGCCTGTGGGCATCAGGCTTTTGTTCTCTTGGGGCAGTTTATGGCTCAATTTCATTTTATTCATTTGAATAGGAACCTTCTGCAAACAACATTTTCCAATGCCCAAAGTGTTAAATTGGCTTGGAAGACGCTGCCTCATTTAAAGGGTCAAGAAAGCAAATAAAGTAAATGTGATGTTAGTTACTCCCTCTAAAAGAAAGTTTCTAATTGAAAACAGCCCACATTGAGAAACACTACAATGGTTTCTTCTTTTGTCAGGATTATTAAACGTAACAGTTTATTAATAACTTTAATCATATTTCTAATTGTGCGATGATCATGTGTAATAACCATTGGAAATTCTACTTTATCTTGGGACAAATTCAGAATCCTAATTTTTCAAAAATACATCAAGAGTGTAACGATCAGAAATATTTTAACATTATTTTCACTGATTTATTTTTTGTTATTTTGGTTAAAGGGATGGCTACTAATAAGCATTTAAATGTGGGAAAGATGATTTTAATTAGTCAGCTCATGCTAAAAAAAATATCTTAAAATAGTTGGTTTGGTGGTTTAAGCTGATCTCTCTGCCTGCTCATGCAGATGTGTTGGTTGGTTGGTTTTAGAAGGGTTTTGGTCCCTTTTCAGCAGGTCAGGGTATAGAGTCCAGCTTAACCAGGCTGGCGAATAAGTTTAAACGAGTTAAAACCAGCTAAGATGATAAAGCCAGCATAGAACGGTTTAAGTTACGTTGGCCTGTTGGTAACATCACACTGATATCGTCTGATTATGAAAAGATTTATATATAAAAAAATAAAAAAAAAGAGGTAGTAGGGTCATTCCGTGTGAAATCAACCAGAGGCCCCCGGCTCAATTTTTTTATTTTGTTAATATTTTTTCTATTGAAAAACAAACATAAATATTGATGAAAGCCAAAATATTAAATGTCACAGATGTATATTTACTGAGTAATCCACTATTTTGTAGAGGGGGGTCAAATGATCATTTTCACCTGAGATTTGGAGCCAATTTACAGGGGTGTAAAAATTACTTTAGAAAGACGGCAGCATCATTATTTTATTTTTACACAGAGATTGGTAAGTCTATTAGTAAAATCTGTTTCATTATATGCCAACAGTGACAGTTCAAAAATGGTAAAAAGCACTTCTTGTGTTTTGTGCCTCAAGTTTGCATGCCTGTAACTCAAGAAGTATTAAAGATAGCTTAATATTCTTTTAGATTCTGGATCTTAACACACTTTCCTTTTGGTTTCTTCATTTTAAAGGCCCTCGATGGTTCATTTCAAGAGATATGGAGATCTTAATGCGGTGCGGCTCCATGAGTAAACTGGTAAATTGTACACATTTTCAGTGGTCAAAAAACAAATGTGGGTCACTTTGCATACAGCTGAGGAATATCTGAAGAACAAATAATGTTGAAACTAGAAATGTATCTCGTGTTTTTCTATCATCTCAATTGCATAGAACATACCTGTCTGAGTACCATAAATATTCCTTTTCTAAAGTTG
The DNA here is from genome assembly GCA_003731715.1 of Anabarilius grahami. NCBI lineage: Eukaryota > Metazoa > Chordata > Actinopteri > Cypriniformes > Xenocyprididae > Anabarilius > Anabarilius grahami. Next base: position 1,069,222 of record RJVU01015056.1, read on the forward strand.
TCTTTTGCACTAATGTCATACTGCTGCTATCTGTCTTGTAGCTTACAAATGCCTTTATACTCAGAAGTTCAAAATGTTTACACATTTTGGATGTATATTTGCACTTTACAAATTGATTACATATATTTGGACATATATTTGTACATTAACAAAGTTCACTGTTTACATTTACTTACTTATAACGGTATTTCGATTCCACTGTATGTCTGCACAAATGGTGGCACTGACAAATAAAAACCTGATGTAATCAGGAACTACTCCACACTGTGTCGCATTGTTTAGGCCTACATTCTGAAAAATTTTCACGCATTGTGATTCCTTTATATATTGTGTCATTTTGTAGGGTCATGCAAATCCAATAGTTATCAAACCCTTCAGTATATGACATACTTTTATATACTATGTACTCCTGACAGTAAAATAAGTAACTATAAAGGCACCACCAGAATCTTACAGCCCAGCACTACTACCGTGAAAAGTCTTCTTACCTGTAATTGGTCAGGAGGACGCTCTTGTTCACTACAACCACGAGGAAGGAGATTATCCCATAAATCAAGACTACAGTACCGTTTGTGTTTGTCAACAATCCCCGCCGCTTCATTCTGAATGCAACTACACGGTGTTCTCTGTCGCCATCTTGCGGCAGCTGACCGCAAGACATTTACCCACAGAGGGTCATAATGACACTACCGTAACTAAGGACTAATGAAGAGTATCTGATATATTCAGTTTGACCTGAACTGGACCCACGGGATGATGAATTGCAATGCTAGAGAGATTTGATACGTAGGATAGGATTTTTCCTTAGTTTATATTTCATATTTCTAATTTAATAATTCAACGCTATTGAATTATTAAATTAGATAGAATTTAACACAGCATTGATTTGATATTTACAGTTCCACAAGACATTTTTAGATAACAAACTAATATCAATATTAATAATAAATGTGAATGGGAAATATAAATATAGCATATGTCATTGTAAGCTTGAGGCTTCTGCCTCAGCAGCTTAAAGGTGGTACAGAGGATCTTTTCGTCGACTGAGTTTTTGAAATGAGCGCATGCGTAAGAACAACCCCCCTCCTTCACAGCTCATTTCGAGTGAACGCCTCCCAACACTCGTGCACGAGTATTGGAACACGAGTGTTTACCACCGGCATTCGCTGTGTTATTAAGCCGGGCACACATTTAACGACTAGCTAAAACATTCTAAGACTATGCTCAACATACAGCGATTGTTTCCTGCTCCTGAAGCAGATTTATATACTTTCACATGGAATTTGAACACCGACTGTAATCGCAGACTGAACGCAACTGGCTCTGACTGGACGCGTTTGAGCGCGATCAGTCATAAGTATCAATTTACATTCATAATCGGCCTTACAATCGACTTAAAGCCGCGCACACACTTAGTGGATTCATTATGTCGGACTCACCGCAGGTAACTCATAATCTGCAGTTGTTACTCCTGTCTCCTGACAAAAAAATTGCATGCGGCGACTGTGGAGTGTGGAAAGTTACTGGAGCGCGCAGCCGCGCGTCTCTCACAAGGAACGTCATGGCAGTGATCGACAAGCCAGAGGGCCAATCGTTTACGTGATGATTGCGTAAACGATTGGCTGATGTTTTTTAGGGCCCTACCTTAAATGATGTATATTAATAATATTCCTTTCAGTGCACCTAATAAATAGTCTTTTATCAGTTAGTAAAGACAGTTTCAAGTAATATTGCAAAAATGTATAAAACAAAACATCCTCTGTACCACCTTTAAGGATCTTTAATTTTTGACTGGGACCTTGTCTGGCATGGGTGCTCCATGTGGGGAACATGCGAGCACCATAGAGGCAGGCACAGGCGCTCTCTGTAAAGACTTGTTGGGCATGGGTATTTCTTGCGGGAACAGGGAGGGCACAGGTGCTCCCTGTGGGGACCCAGCAACCCCAAGTGCTCCCTGTGCAAATGAAGCCTTTTGCAAATGCTTAATCAGATGCTCAGGGATCCTGAGTTTTCCTCTTTGTTGGGAGCCAGTGGGCACAGGTGGTTCCCAAGGAGACCAAGCAGGCACAGGTGCTCCCTGTGCAAAAGAAGCCTTTTGCAGATGCTGAATCAGATGTTTAGGGATCCTGAGTTTTCCTCTTTGCTGGGATCTGGCAGGTACAAGTGGTTCCAGAGGAGACACAGGAGCTCCCTGTGACTTTTTCTGCCTCCGCTTTCTCCGCTGCTCCGTGGTCTTGAGTGTTGCATCTGAAAAGCCTGAGTGTGAGGCCTTCATTATTGCACACCACTGCCCCGAGGCAAGGGCCGTGATGAGCTCATCTGTGAGTTCAGGAGATGAGGACTGCTTTGCGCTCTCAGGAAAACCGGTGGGCATGGTTGACATACTCATGCTGATGTTGGATTTGATGGTAAAAGATGATCGTAAATAGAAGTGAACAATACTGCCTTTGTGCAAGCTATTGCTGTAAAACACTGTGAAAGAAAGAGAAAGGGAAAAGATGAGTTGAGTCAACATATAAGAGTCAGGAAGATGGTTGTCTTAGTTTTCCAAAAAAAGTCTCTTTTTTAAAGAATATCTCCTTCTTTTTTTTACAGTGTATGCCCAGTGGTGGCCTGTCAGAAGAGGCAAGGGAGTATGAGAGCCTCCTTAAAATGTATCCGGAATGAACAAAGCTGAAAAAGTAAAGTATTGTTTTTTATCATTTTACCAACTAATGTGCATAAAGATGCATAAAATGTAAAAGTACATGTAATCTTTATAATTTTATTGACTGTACGAATAGAAGAATATGACAGAAATAAAAGGTTCCATTCATTACAATGAGAATAGATATTTACATGAAAGTTGATTGCTTCTGCCTAAAATGTGGCTGTTAAATGCATGAGAAAGACTAAATTAAAATTGGGAGCATAATGGAAGCATAATTATTAACAATTATATTTTTAATAAATCAAATTTTATTGGTTTGGTCGTTATTGATATACATATCAGCCTCCCCAGAAATTTCCACACAAACCCCCACTGTGTAGCTTATTTATCTCAGTGCAGACCTGGATTAAAACTGAACTTGCAGTAAATAAAGAGACTAAGCATTTTTTTATGTATGAGCCCATGTATGAGTTCTTGTTTTTTTATATTATTACATACAGTATGTATAGTTAAGCAATAATGTTTTGACCCCCTGCCAGATTATTACCCCCCTAGTATTGGTAGGTTTAGGAGTAATATGGGGAGGGGTTAAGATTAGGAAATCAGGTAGCGACTTCAACGAGGGGGTAATAATTTGGCAGGGGGTCAAAATTCAGCACAACACCAGCAGTACCGTCTGCCAGACCAGAGCCAATGCTTTTGTCTGAGGAGCTATGAATAATTTTTTTTTAAATAATACAATTCATATTTTCTCATTGAATTTGTCTTTTTTATTGTTTAAATGTAGAATGAGTAAAGCTATTTATTTTGCCCTCACAATGGCATTTCTCCAAAGTTAGACAAATAGGTAAACTCTTTCCATCACATAGGCTTGTGGGAGAATGCTGCTTTATTCCACACCACGATGAATATGAAACAGAGTGAAACTACAGAAAGGAGATGTAAATATAATAGAACTACTTAGTTATCTCCAACCATAACACTAATATGAATTCATGGTATATAGTTCTTAAAATGTCTGGAATTCTACATTATACAGCTTTATAAATGGTAAATTTAACAAATTGAATACAAATGAATCATAAGACTTACAGACAATGCTTTCTGCAGAGGATCACAAAATGAATGGCTGCTTCAAGTTCCTTCTGTGTTGTACCAAAGTCCTTATAGTCTTTGGTTGTACTAACTTTAACTGATGCCGTTAACTGAATTTAACTGACTTGGAATGTTACTATGGAAACTATTTTTAAAGAAAGCTACTGTGTATTGGTATTGGAATCAATAGCAAACATTAAACATTAAATAAACGATCCAGAACACTGTTTGTTGTTAGCTTAATATAATTTTAATAGCCTACATTTTTAAAGACAAGTAAACAGTCAGTAATAAAAAAGAAAAAATAATCCAATTACAACCAATAGCACTAATAAATACAATGCAACAAAGATACAAATTAAATAAACAGTGTTTTTCATAGTAGTTTTCAGGTACAGCAATTTAATAAAGTAGGCTAATCAAATAAATAACACTGCATAGTCTTTATATCCTTTTTAAAGTTCAAGAGCAGTGAGTGATTTTTTTTCTCTTTGTTGTTTGGTTAACACTGAAAACGCAGACAGCACAGCAGCAGGATTATTAGGATGTTGTCACTAATTTTCAAAGTCGTCAGATCACTGTTCTTTTCACACTGCACGACTATCTGGGGTAACATTCAATCGCTGCTGTGTGCAAATTGCACGATGGATAGGCTATGGGGGTAGAATTGTTGCAATTTTCCAAATAAATAGATTATGATCCATAAATAAATGTAAAGAGATTCACACAAAGAAAATAATTGTATGCACTAATTAATAGAATGAGATCCACAAATATGTTAGGAGTTTCACAAAAATTAATACATTCACAAATAAATAAAATGAGATTTGCTATTGAAAAACATATTCACAAATATGTTTTTATGTCACAAGCACAACTCTGCCTGCATTCATTTGTGAATCTCTTTCTGTGCGTTTGTGAATCACCTTACGCATTTGTGGATTTTGAAACATTTCTAGTGTCATGACTGCAGACAAATCCACAAATAGGTTGACTCCACCCACGACTACTTAAGCCTATCAGATAATGGCCACATTGACCAATCGCAGCACACTCTTGCTACAACCAATCACGTTTTGCTTTACAATCGGGTGTGGTCTCACCCTGCATTGGCTTAGATAGGAAGTGGAGGGTTCTTAAACAATGGTAGCCTACAGTAAAAATATGTTTAAAATTTAGATTTTGTTAGACCATTATTGTATCAAGCCAAGCCAAACTATTATATTTTATAAATGCCAGAGAAACAGTGCTCTCTGTTATGGGGACAACGGTAGCCTATATTGGATACAGATGCCTTATGGAAGCGTCACGTTATAGAACAGAAAGCCTCAATAATTAGCTATTAACTTAACCTACTGGATTCAACCTTGTGATAAACATGTGAGTTTGCAAAATAGATTAAACTGTCGTTACACAACAACAACCAACAGCATTTCCCAGTTTATCAAAAATAATTTCTGGCATGACAGTCGTCACGGCGGGAGACTCTGACATAGCGGACGTAACGGCTGGAGACTCTGGCGTGGCTTCCATGACCGCTGAAGACTATGGCGTAGCGGCCATGATGGCTGGAGACTCTGGCGTGGCGGGTAGAGTGTGAATGTTGCATTCCTCCTCTGCAACTCCAACAATAAAAGCAGAGTCACTCAGTTGTAATGCTAAGTTTATGTACAGTTCTAATGTCCAATTAGGATCATACAACCGCATAATTGAGATGGCTCAGATAGCATCATTATTGTTGATATATAATATATCAAAGAACAATCATGTAATTGCTCCCTTCAGGACAGAAAGAAGTTATAATACTCCCTCTGCTGGGCAAATGTGGGAAGTACAAATCATCTGGCCAGTTTGTCCACTTTCATTCCAGCCACAGGTACTCTAAATTCAGGCACAAGATTAAGCACTGAAAACATACCCCTACTATCCCTCCTAAAGACATGCTTAAGTGTTTCACCATCTCAGTATGACATTGTAAAAATACAGAATTTGACCCCAAAAGACACCCTTATGACGCACAAGGTCATGTAAAAATAGCATGTGTCTTTTGTCATGGATATTGTTTTAAAGATATGGGGAGGATGAAAGCAGATCTGAGCAACCTATGTGTTTCCATGGACACAGGGCATGGGAGGAATGCTCAGAGGCCCAGCGCGTCAGGTGCTCCTCCCTCCAGGGAGTTTTAGTAGCTCAAAGTCTTCAAAACCCACCTCCAGGATAAACCTGTGTACAGTGATGAGGTGTGTATAACTGACGTATGACTGGAGAGTGACGTTCAGCTTAAATCCTTGTTACAGCTGATGCACATCAATGCTTTATTTGTCTGTTTGTTGCAGAGGTGTGGTTTACAGGTGAAAATTCTGGAAAGGCCAGTTTCCTGATAGCCACAAGCGAGGTAGATCCCTCCCCTTGCCACTTGTCTCTGGATGCATAGTCTCTGAACTCTCAAACGATTCTATTTCAGCCTCGATCATCTCACCCGAACGCAGCAAGCAGAACTCTGGTAGGTACACATGTTTCATTTTAAATACATAGAAGTCTATTGAGGAAAGTTGTACTGCTTTCACATTCGGCTGGCCTAGTTTGGTGTAAAATGGAGAATAGGTATTAGATGTCAGTGGTATGAAGGCTATTGAAATTCTGATCAAAGGAAATCATTAGGTTTAAATAACTAATAATAAATCACTGACCACATTGGGATGTTTGACAGATGATGCCACATACCAAGAGGTTTAACACCTGAAAACCATAAGTATATTACATATTAGTATGAGTTTTTCCAAATGTGATGATGAACTTCTATCCAATAATGAATGAACCAAAAATGTATTCTTTAAACAAACCTTTGGAATGTATATTATATTATAGATTAACACATTTGCCTAACACTTTTCTTCTCAGTACATTGCGTTATTGACTATTCTTTAATCCTGTATCGAACTTTAACATAAAAGATGCCACATAATCAGTACCAGGAAACCTGTTTTGCCACATTCTAAGATAATTAATTAAATATTTTCCTCCAGATGGCATGTACTTTTTTTTTTTTTTGGCCGCGGGGGTTAGGGGAGGGATTTTCATATTGTCCTCATATTGCCAATCAAACATAAAATACAATGATAACTGACGATATAGAATACTTTATATATTGCCCATAAAATAAGAACAAGGAAATGTTATAAATAATTGTTACAATAACTTAAATAGAGTATAATAACATAACATTATCATTTCTATTTTTAGTTTTGTTAGTGTCTGGCAATAAATGGATGATAGCAGATAAACTGGCCAAACAGGAATAGCTATGAAGTCATGACGTGATGGAAATAGTTACTCAATTAGTCACAAGTGTAGGTGTGTCAGTTCAACAACATATTAAAATTAAAATATAGATATCAATTATTGACATTATCATTATGTGCCACTTATATATTACATCAAAATTCAAATATTTATATCTGTGTAAGAGTCACGTTGTCCTTTTTTGTTTTGCTATAATTTCACTCAAAATGAATATGTAAATTTGTATACCATACAAAGAATACTGAATATTGTGTGCTCACATTGTGTTATTGCAATGCGGTGACATGGTTGAATGGTGTACATTACACTTGCATCAAGAGGGCTTAGATACACTTCAGTGAAAAGAACTCATGGGAGTGGAACAAAGGGCTGCTAAACAGAGGTTTCTGGGAAATAAAGACTGAAGAACACTTTCTATTTATATAGGAGAGACATCTTAGGATTTGCTTCTTTTTCTAAATGTTGATTAATATTGTGAGCATTCGCCTTTTGCCAGCATTTATAGCGACAACGTCATATAACACTCCTCTCATTAAAAATAGTGGAATATTTTTGCCCTTTTTTTGGCTGTTGGTCTTTGTCCAGTTGAGTTTGTCCTAAGTGAGACCAAATTGTTTTCTGTGATAAGCACATTCACTCTACACACAAGTAACATTAATTATTTTGGCAGGAAGAACAACCCAACATGAATTTGCCACTGGGCATCACACTTACACTCCTCTTGATACTTCAGACATTCCAACAAGTGTCCACCCAGATACCTGATGAATGGAAAAGAGATAATATGGCTATGGACATCAACCAAACACAGTCATCTAGTGAGAAACCATCTGTTTCAATAGGAGAAAGTGTGGAGACTTCAGGAGCCAAACCAGAGGGAAGTTCAGAAGATGGAGATTCATTTGGCTCATTCATTTTAACTAAAGTAGACGAACAGAAGCAGAATTCCACAACACTGTATCAAATCCCTGATCACATGGATAATGACACAGAAGAAACCAGTTCTGGCGAACCCATTGCTACAACGCCACCTCCTATGATTGCACTTAATTCGAGTTCTGATCCCTCAGAATCTGCAGCAGAATCCACAACAGAAACAGAGACGACAGCCACAAATACCTCCACATCAGAGCCGGAGCACACAAATCAATCTGCTCTTAATGACACATATACAAGTCCAAAATCTGAGATGAACACAACAGAGAGCAGCTTTGACGAATCGGGTTCTGGATATTTTCCCCCAGACGATGTGCCCTCCAACAGCACTACTAAGAGTCCGGCAACCACAACAAAAGATGAGAGCGTCCAATACAAAACTACAGTGAGTCCAACTGAACCACCAGTATACAGAACAACAACACCAGAGATTCCACCTGCCATCCCTGGGAACATCACTACACCTGCCCCAGACAGTGTGAACACAGGAGCAGACCTAACCGGACCTTTTGACAACAAAGATAATTCTGAAAGAGGTTAGACTCACAAATCAGCATTAATCAAGCATTAATAATCAGAGTGTTTATACCAAAGAGTAAGCTTTATTTGATGGCCAAAGAATTTTGTCATGAGATATTCATAATTACAAAAATCACATTTTAAAATATATTCAAATAGAGAACAAATGTTTTAAATTTGAATAATATTTTACATTTTTACATATTTTTTAATCAAATAAATGCAGCCTTATAGGAAGAACATCTTACTGACCAGTAGTGTGTATGACAAAATAAATATTTTAGCTGAACTGGAAATACAAAGCACACTATAAATATGGGACACTGATAGTGTTTTGACCTTTTATAAGCATTTTTTTTTCTCTCCGTTTCCATAGTTCACAAAGATCACAAATCTTTTCATTTCATCCCTCAAGCTAACCTTTATTCTCAGCTTCTCAATTCAGTCATAAAAGCCATATTTGCTGCTGTTCCTCTGTATTGGATTGGGTTTCGGGCTTTGTTTGTCCTCTGCTCTGGGCCAGAGTGTCTAGTTACTGACACCTCACCTTCCCTCACAATAAGAGTGGTGTTCACCCCGCTGATATTAGGAGGGGCTCCTTTCGAGGTCAGGTGTGGACCAATGTGACACAGAACACCTGACATTGCTGGAGAACAAATAAATCCCATTATCTCTTCATGTAACTCTGACCAATTTGTGTCCAAACTGCATCCTAAACTTGGTTATGGTTATATTTACATATCCAGAATTATTATAGATCTTGTGTGTTTGGCCTGTTGAAGTATTTTAACCCTAAAACAGGGAATCACGAGATACATACTCTTTAGTGTCTTGTTTGGGGCATAAGAAAGATTTTTTCATCAAATCCTTTTATCGTTTAAAAAGTGAAGTGAAGTGAAGTGAAGTGACATGTGGCCAAGTATGGTGACCCATACTCGGAATTTGTGCTCTGCATTTAACCCATCCAAGTGCAAGTGAACACACACCCGGAGCAGTGGGCAGCCATTGCTGCGGCGCCCGGGGAGCAGTTGGGGGTACGGTGCCTTGCTCAAGGCATTTATCATAGTCTGGTCTGTCTTGAGTATGCTGGTCAATTTTTTTGTTTTAAGTTTTCTGTGATCAACAAGTCAGCCTGACCTGAACTCAACATGGGCTCCATTAATGCAGGACATTCAGATTTTGTGATAAGTAAATATATTAATCTGACTTTTTTCAGAAAAAAATGCAAAACAGCTGCTAATATCAGTTGTGTGCACTGTCTTAAGATGTTGAAAAAGAAAATTAAGTTATATGTTGCTCATGCTGTTATTTACCGCATTTTCAAAAGTATGAATCTCCCAGTACACATTGCCTGTTTTGGGTATGAAAACAGGATTATCCACAGTATTGACAATGAATGGTATTTCAAGGTAAACTGGGCTCCCTGTACTGGTCATTACATTATTGCGAATTCTGGGGTGATGAGTGAGGGGTCAGTTGTGGGTGGTGGGAGGGCCAGTAGAAATCTCGTACCCTTTGGGAAGACCCTTATTAGGCCTTCCAGGCCTCTGGGCCCACTGTACACAGTCCCCCTTCTCAATCTATGTATTTTGAGTTAAACAAAATGTGCAAATGTTAATATTCACATGTAAAACTGATATTATTACTTTTTGTTGACTACATCTTTACGTTTTTAACTAGATATTTTCTTGCAGAGTTTCACACAGCTCCTTTTATGGTAGAACAGGGGTGTCCAACCCTGTTCCTGGAGAGCTACTGTCCTGCAGAGTTGCACAAAAATAAAAATTAAATAAAAAATGTATCTTCAAGTACTTAAAAATGCAAAGATATAGTCAACAAAACGTAATAATATCAGTTTTACATGTGAATATTAACATTTGCAAAAAAAATTTTTACTTAAAATACATAGATTGAGAAGGGGGACTGTGTACAGTGGGCCCAGAGGCCTGGAGGGCCTATAAGGGTCTTCCCTTTTCCCCGGTCCTGGAACGAGATTTCTACTGGCCCTCCCACCACCCACAACTGACCCCTCACTCATCAAACCGGAATTCACAATAATGCATTTACCAGTACAGGGAGCCCAGTTTACCTTGAAACACCATTCATTGTCAATACTGTGGATAATCCTTTTTTTAATACCTAAATCAGGCAATGTGTACTGGGAGATACAACTCATAAAATCCAAACTACATCAAATATTTTAAAAATTCCTTTGGATATGTTTTACTTAAGTCCAAATGATATAAAAAGTGACATGAAATGATATTTTGCTGATCATTTTCCAGTCGTGCCTGTTTAAGGGTAATAAACTGCAGAAAAAAGGCTTTTAAAAAGCAACGATTTTAACTTGGAAAGACCTCCGATGGTGTTGGTCTGATTCTATTCACATTTTTTAAAACAAGGAACTCCATATTAAAGACAACCACAATGCCATTTTTCATTTCTGAGCAACATCGGATTAACAGGAAGCAGGATATTCTGCTGTTTTATCTCTGTTCTCTAATTTGGCCAAGCATTTCTTTTATTGAGGGCATCTTTGGATAAAGAAGTTTGTGTATTTGTTACAATAAACATGAAATATGTCTTCACAGGTTTGTCCTCCGATGTTACAGATGCTACTGAAAACAGGAAAGGGCAGGCATGGGCTATAGTCCTAGTCGTTGGGATTGTAGTGGGGATCATTGCCTTGGCAGCATTTATCATCCTGAATCGAAGGAACAGAAGAGACTTTTCACACAGAAAACTGGTGGAAGAGACGTCACCTGATCCAGGTAATATAAAACTCTCCTGTCATTATTTGCATCACTTTGAACCGAGATCCATTTGAATAGCCTATACCTGTTAAGGCTTCTATGAACATACAGAATCATTTTTCCACTCTGATGTTATTTAAATTGTTTTGTTTCATCCTTTCAAAGTTCTCCGACTGGATAACAGTGAGCCACTAGACCTGAAGTTTGATGGATTTGGTTACTACAATCCAGGACTACAAGGAGATAACATCCAGATGACCAACTTTCCACAGGGACGGACACAATGAGAACAAATCTGTGATGCCAAAGACTCTTTATTTAATGTTGCACCCGTGTAAAGAAAAAAGGATGTAATTAAGAAATTATTGTCATTTTTAAAGCGATTTGCCAAATCAATCTCAAGGCAGTTTTACATAGCTAACTGAACAATCGAAAATGTTTTTAATTTTAAGTAGTGTCTTTTGTTGGGATGTTTTAGACTATTTAAAATAACCAAAATATGAAGAATATTTCCATACTAGGCTTTGTTGGGATTGCAAAGCATTGGATTGTATGTCTGCTTCTTTTTAAGTGTTCTTTGTTCTTCTTTAGAACAGCGAGACTGTTTACTTGACAAATAATTATTGTATCACATCAAAACCAAACCTAATTTCTGAATGTTGCTAAGATAGTGTGAAATGACCAGCATTATGACACAGTTTCTCTATGCACACTATGTTTTGTCTAAAAGAGTATGTCAGTGAACTGGGGGAAATATTTTCTGACACAGGTCTAATACCTTTCTTCTGAGCCTATTATTTGAAGAATGTTTTAGTTTACAGTAGTAGTAGTGTATAAATGAATAAATAAATACATAAATCGAGAATTTACATGACAGTAGGTTTTCAGATTATTATAAATAATAAAAATGATTTTAAAAATAATAATATTTGCCTCCGTGTCTAATTGATTATAGACTAGCATAATAATATATTATTAAGAATACCGGGACAGTTTGCGCTTGCTCGCGTCTTCCAGTCCTGTAGATGGCGCAGATTCATTCGAATATAAAAAACGCATCTTGATAAACAGCAAAGAAGAATTGAGGCTTCTGTCTGATGTTTTTGAATGTTACCTCAAACTGTAGTTTATTATGGATGATCCGGTCATCATCAAAACCGAGAAGGTTTTACATTTGAACAGCTCAAAGGGAAGAAAGGTCCGTGTGGTTCGGGAGCATTATGTGAGGCAGCAGGTGCCGTGTGGGAACTCGTTCTGTCAAGCGAACTGTCACAACAGTAAGAGGAGCATGAGACAGTCAAACATCAAAAACAACATGATATGTCAAGATTATTTTCGCATTAGTATACCAACAGAACTAGCTAACATGAGGTAATCTTAAAATATGTGGTCTGTACATCACTAGCTTCTACACTTAACTATAGTTTTAGGAAATGTTAAATTATTGTTTCAGAAAATCTTACTTATGACAGTAATTCTCATATGAGATTATGAGTAATATTAGCAGTAATATTACTGCTGACCAGTGTTGGGTGTAAATAGTTACTAAGTAATTAGTTACTGTAATTTAATTACTTTTCCATTGCAAAAGTAAAGTGAGGGATTACTCTTATTTTTTCTGTAATTTAATTACAGTTACTTCTGATGTAACTGAACTACATACTGTGTATAGTCTGTAGAACAATTATATAGTGGATTTAACATCAAAATTTAAAGTCTAACGTTAAAATGCATTTTTTGTATGTATCCTTTTAATTTTAAATACTTTGGTCGGTTAATAAGAATAATTTATGTAGTTTTATATTATTTATTTGAAAGAATTAAAAGAGCCGTTTCATGTCAATCCTTGTATCATTTATTAAAGGATTAGTCCACTTTTAAATAAACTTTTCCTGATAATTTACTCACCTCCATGTCATCCAAGATGTCCATGTCTTTCTTTCTTCAGTCGAAAAGAAATTAAAGTTTTTGATGAAAACATTACTGCCCTCCACAACTAATTTTTATATGCAATATGCTAGTATATATACTTTGACCTGTGGAGGGCAGTAATACACTTAGCAGTGTCTACACTGCCGGAATTCTAATAGAGAAGAAGAAGAAGAAGAGGAGAGGTAGTTCAAGATGAGCATTTAAGGTTAAAACTTATATAATTTTCAATTTCTTTCAGAAAATGAATGATGGTTTCACTAGATAAGACCCTTATTTCTCATCTGGGATCGTGTAGAACAATTTGAAGCTGCAGTGAAACTAATTTTGACCTTCAACTCTTTGGTGCCCATTCAAGTCTACTATATGGAAAAAAATCCTGGAATGTTTTTATCAAAAACTTTAATTTCTTTTCGACTGAAGAAAGAAAGACATGGACATCTTGGATGACATGGGGGTGAGTAAATTATCAGGAAAAGTTTATTTAAAAGTGGACTAATCCTTTAACTAATCGAGGTTGATATGGGATTTAGAAAGTAATTAACGTTAGTTATAAGTAATTAAATACTTTTTGGAGAGAGTAATTTGAACAGTGATCTAATTACACTATTGAAGATGTAATTAGAAACTAGTAATTAATACCTTTTTTAGTGTAACTTACCCAACATTACTGGTGACTAAATGTGCCTCATCACACCCTCTGGAATGATAACAGAACTTTGCCACTCCATAATAGTTTAGGATGAACGTAGTGTCGATTTTAAGCAATTGAACAAGTATAAGTTTACAAGTTGCAACCTTTCTACGCTTTACCCTACTACACTGATCTGTGATTTATTGATGTTTCGGTGAATGATGGACAAGAAATATTTTTTGTTCGGTAATTCATCCTACAATTAATTTGTTCCATGTGTGATGAATTTTCATATTGTGTTCACAGTTTAGATAATAAGATAATAATGGTTTCCAATATAATATCAACCATTTGTGCTCAATCAGTTGGGAAGGTGCTGTCTAGTGATGTGACCCACTATGTGGTTCCGGATGTGGGAGTAGTTCGGGATTTCCTTGAGATTCTGGAGTTCAGGGAGCTGCAGGGTATCGTTTTGACCCAGACAGCCTACCAGACTGTACAGCACACTCGTGGACGCAGGTCAACTTCTCAAAAATCATTTTTTATATTAGTTTTACTTTATTTTACTGTTACACATGGTGCATTGTTAAGCTCTTACTCCTAATGTTGTGTGTGAATAAAAAAGGAAAATTCATTCAGGAAATTTAGAAGGGTTATTTTTAAAGGTTTATTTTATAGATGCATTTTGTTTTGTCTTGTACAGGCACTATAACAGACTGCGTGCTTTACTGAAGGACCCTCGCCACGATTGCGTGCTGTTTGCAAATGAGTTTCAGCAATATTCCTACTGTCCCAGAGACAAGGGTGAGTCTCAAGACAAATGGAATACAAGGTGAGTCCTGACTATCCAGTATTACACTTTCTTTTATGCGTTGTGTACTTTGAGAAACGAGTATTAATAGTGTTTAGATAAATAGAGTATTAATTTGTGTCAACCTCTAAAGTGCCATGCACTTTGATTTTCAATAAACAATAGAAGCATGCAGCGCAATTTTTAAAAATGCAAATAAAGCAAGCATATGAAATTTAATTGAGAAGTGAAGCTGCTTCCATGATCCCATGGACACTTCATAGGATTATAGGAGAGACTTGAACTGCAAATTTCCTCATGGGGAAGTCATTTTTATCTGTGAAAATGATGTTGATTCTTCCAGAAAAGTGTACAATGCAGCAGTTTGGTACTACAATCATCTGGCTGGACTCCGGCCAGTGGTCATGATTACAGAAGATACTGACACTATTTCAGAATATAGTGCCTTAAACAGCGGAGTGTATGTCATCTCGACTCAGGTATGTTCTTTTATTTTATTTCCTGTAGTGTTTTAAGTGCATTAAATGAGACCAACATACTTGTCCATTAGTAACGCCAGTGAACTCTACTGTAGGATTACCTGTTAAGTTTCTGGCCAGACCTGCAGGCCGCCCATGATCTGTACAACTCCATTGCTCAGACCCTTCAAGAGCGAGAGAGTGAGGGAGCAGAGAAGGTGTACGCTGAACACCTGCCTGCAGAGGTGCTTGAGGCTGGTATAAAATCTGGCAGGTACATCCAGGTAAGTGACTCTCAGAGATACTCCTGTTTTTCAGATCTCTTTTTGGTGGCTACATTCCAACCCACTTTCTCCCCTTTAAGGGCATCCTCAGTGTGAACAAACATCGAGCACAGAATGAAGCGTTTGTTCGTTATGAGGGTTCAGCCAGCAAAAATACAGGTTGTTAACAACATACTTTAATCAGTCGTTCACAGATTACTAACATTCTTAATGATAGTTTTATGGTCTTTTACCTTTGACCCTGCCTGTGTGATCCTGTGTTTTTAGAGCTAAACAGCGATGTGCTGATCAGTGGAGCGAAGCACCGTAACCGAGCAGTGCATGGAGATATGGTTGTCATAGAGCTTTTGCCCCGTAATGAGTGGAAGGGCAGGACTATGGTGCTAACAGAAGGTCAGGGGGAGGAGCGGGTACAGGAGGACATCCAGAGTCAGCCCTTGCCCACAGGTAACTATAGATATATGATGATTACAACTGGTTTAGATCATTCAGAGCAGAACGTGATGATTGACTGATGCACAGGCAGACAGATAATTACACATGCATTTGGATTCAAAAGTCTGAAACTACTATTGAAAATGCTAATTTAATAGATTTTTTTTTATCACAGATTATAGTATGTATTTCAGCGACTATTTTATAGATTTTTTTTATTTTTCTATTTTATTTCTTAACATTGTTTTCGTTTTTCAAAGAACTTTCAGGTTCAAATGACAACATTTCCAAAGTTTCAGTAGGTTTTTGGACACTGCATATTTATAGCTGTATGAGTTGTGGCTGTTTTTAACTCTCTTCTCTCTTTGCTGTAGGCAGGGTGGTGGGTATTCTGCAAAGGAACTGGAGAGACTACATTGTGACATTTCCTCCTCTCGAGGAGGTGCAGTCCCAGAGCCGAAATTCACAGAAGATTCTGGTTATTCCATGGGACTACCGCATACCTAAAATCCGTATCAGCACACAGCAGGCTGAGGCACTGCAGGTGGAGATATAATTCAGTATTTTAAACGCAGTTTGGTATACAATAAAGGCTAGATTAGCAGATCTTGTTGCAGCAAGCGTAATGTAATGTTTTATATCATTGTTGACACCCTTTGTTTCACACTCAAACCTTTAGTAGGCTTAGTAGTACACTACTGAAATTAGAAATGAATGACTAGAAACCTGAAATTAAAGGGTTTAGTTCACCCAAAAATGAAAATTTTGTCATTAATTACTCACCCTCATGTCGTTCCAAACCCATAAGACCTTCGTTCATCTTCGGAACAAAAATTAAGATGTTTGTGATGAAATCCAAGAGCTCTATGACCCCTTCATAGACAGCAATTTAATTACCACATTCAAGGCCCAGAAAGGTAGCTCAGTCCAGCTCAGTATTGGCCAGCTCCTGCATCAGCATCACACGTGTGCTCTCTTGAACAGTGTCAGCCAATACTGAGTTGGCGTTCTGATTTAGAACCTGGAAGCTCTGCACTGTGTTTACAACGTAAACAGTGTAGGAGAATGGCAGGGAAGAGAAGAAATTGTTGAATAAAGTCATTATTTTTGTTTTGTTTTTGCGCACAAAAAGTATTCTTGTCGCTTTATAAAATTAAGGTTGAACCACTGCAGTCACATTGACTATTTTAACAACGTCTTTACTACCTTTCTGTCTATAAGTCTTATTCATCTGGCATGCTTTAGGACCAAAGAGTAATTGTGCGTCTGGATTCGTGGGAGAGTACTTCTGTCTACCCAAATGGCCATTGTGTGAGGGTTCTGGGAAAAGCAGGTGAGCTGGAGACTGAGATTCAGACCATCCTGGTGGAGAACTGCATCCATGTGCCACCATTCTCAGAGGCACAGGTGAGGTCATAGTGTCAGCATCTGAGCTGAGTCATTTCAAATGTATAAATTGTGATTTTGCCCTATTAAAAGGGTAAATTCCCAGTAGTAGACCCTCCAGAAAGGTACAAGGTGTATTCCCATAAAATCTGTGTTTTTGAATGTCCCTTTAGTTGCGAGAGATGCCAGTTAACACAGAGGAGAACCCGTGGCAGATGGACAGCAGTGAGGTGTCTTCTCGACGGGACCTGAGAGAGACGCATCTAGTGTTCAGTATTGATCCTAAGGGCTGTGAGGACGTGGATGACACCTTGTCTGTACGGACTTTGCCTGGGGGGAAACGGTTAGAGCTGGGTGTCCACATTGCTGATGTCACTCACTTTGTCAGGGAAGGCTCTCTTACAGACCTAGAGGCACGGTCCAGGTATGGTTATTCAATATATCGTGGTGGAATAATAATTGTATATTATTGTTTAATATAATTAATATGGCACATTGACATAAATGTTTAATGTCATGTTTTTGTCATACTTACTAATGAAGAATAATGGTGATTCATATGTTTATTATCAAATGCCTGTGGTGAATGTATATTTGTAAATATTAAAATATTTGAATAGCATATAATATTATGGTAACTAATCCAAAAATTTAAATAAGTCAGTATGTTTTTTTTAGAGAAATTAATATTTTATTTATCATGTATGCATTAAAATCATCAAAAGTGACTGTAAAGATATTAATAATGTAAAAAAAAAAAAAGTTTTTTAATACTAATGCAAAATGCAAATACATTTTGAACTTTCTATTCATCAAAGAATCCTTAAAAAATGTATCACCGTTTCCACATAAATATTAAGCAGCACTACTGTTTTCAACATAGGTAATAGAAATGTTTCTTGAGCAGCAAATCAGCATATTAGAATGATTTCTGAAGGATCATGTGACTCCAAAGACCAGAGTAATGATGCTGAAAATTTAGCTTTGACATCATAGAAATAAATTACATTTTAAAATAAACTAAAATAGAAAACAACTATTTTAAATTGTAATAATATTTCACAACATTACTTTATTTTTGATCAAATAAATGCAGCCTTGATGAGCATAAGAGACTTATATCAAAAACATTTAAAAAATCTTAACAACCCTAAACTTTTGAACAGTAGTGCAAGTTGATTTTTGGTTTAGGTCTCCAGATTTAAAATCCCACCAGATTTGAATCGGCTCTCTTTTCTAAATGCAGGGCAACCACTTACTACCTTGCTGACCGGAGATATGACATGCTGCCAGCAGTGTTGAGTGCCGACCTGTGCTCCCTCCTTGGAGGAGTGGACCGGTGAGTAACACACAAACCTTTCCCTGCTATTTGAGACTTTGAAAATGACCCTAATGTGCTGCCTGAATCTGTGTGGATTTTCTGTCTGTATTCTGTGACATTAATGAGAAATAACAAGGAATGGCTCTGTAATTTGTTCCAGATATGCCATGAGTGTGCTGTGGGAGCTGGATGCTGAGTCTCTGGATGTGTGCACAGTTTGGTACGGTCGCACTCTTATCCGCTCCTCCTATCAGCTTCACTATGAGCTGGCCCAGAGCCTGCTGAATGGCGAGGAGGTCGAGGTGCCTGAGCTAGGCCAGCTCAAGGGTTCACAGCGGGACCAAAAACTAGCTGAGCTCATGCAGGCCCTGGAGACTCTGACGAAGGTAGCCAGGCACCTCCGGGCACAGAGAGATAAAGGTGGTGCTCTGGAGTTGGAGGGGGTGGAGGTTAGGGCTCAGCTGGATGAGGAGAAGAACATTACAGCCCTTGTGCCTAAACAGCCTTTGGAGGTTCATGAGACTGTGGCAGAGTGCATGATCCATGCCAACCACTGGGTGGCACGCAAGATACAGGAGAGCTTTCCACATCAAGCTCTTCTGCGTCATCACCCACCACCCAAACAGGAGTTCTTCAATCAGCTAATCGACAGTGCCAAGGCCCGTGGCTTCAGTATTGATACAAGGTAAAAAAAAAAAAAGAAAGGGTTTTGAAAAGTTAATGTTAGTGTTTTTGAAAGAAGTCTTTTATGCTCATGAAGGTTTAATTTATTTTGTGAAAAATAGATTAAAATAGTAATATTGTGAAATATTATTACCATTTAAGATACCTGTCTCCTATTTTAGTATATTTATTATGTAATTTTTTCCTGTGATGGTAAAGCTGAATTCTCAGCATCATTACTCCAGTCTTCAGTGTCACGTGATGCTTCAGAAATCAATATGTTGATTTGGTGCTTAATGAACATTTCTTATTAATATTATCAATGTTGAAAACAGTTGTGCTGCTAAAAATGTTTGTCGAAAGTATGATACTTTTTTTTCAGGATTCTTTGATGAATCGAAAGTTAAAAAAGAACAGAATTTATTTAAAATAGAAATCTTTTGTAACATTATAAATGTCTTTACTGTCACTTTTGATCAATTTAATACATCTTTGCTGAATAAAAGCGTTATTACCCCAAGTAATATCTTGTAAGTCTTACTGACCCCAAACATTACAGTGTGTATATATAAATAAAAATAGAACAAATAGAAATAAGTAAATTACATCAATAGTCACAGATTGTATACATGCATGTATATTCATGTGTCTGTCTGCATTGTTTAAACTAGGTCAAACAGGGCTCTGGCTGATTCTCTGGAGCGAGCTGTGGATCATCAGGACCCCCTGGTGAACAGGATGTTGAGAATGATGGCCACACAGGCCATGTCTAATGCTCTTTACTTCTCTACAGGAGCCTGTCCAGAGGAACAGTACTATCACTATGGTAAATGCTTTTCATTCTCTCATTATTACAGATCATCTGTAATCTCATTATTACACATGTTAAACATCGGTTGAAGCTTTTATTCTTATAGCAATAAATAGTATGAATAAAAATTCTTCCATAATTTAAAACCTCCATAGACATAGTGATATTTTTGTATATTTGCTTGCTAGGACTAAAAGAATAAAGGTATACTATAAATCATGCTGTTCATGTTGTTTTCAGGTCTTGCACTGGATCGATACACTCACTTTACCTCTCCAATCAGACGCTACGCTGATGTATTAGTTCACCATCTGCTCATGGCTGCCGTTCAGCTGGAGAAGGAAGGATCACTAAGCAAAGCTTTGGACAGTAACAAAGAACTTGAGGAGCTGGCTCAACATATCAACAATAAAAACAGAGTAAGTGGGGCCATTAGCTTTTGTGTCAATGTTTTAACAGTAAAACATTAATGATTTTCTGGGAAATGACCCCAACACTTCTCAAACTCTCTGTTTGTGTGACAGGCAGCGCAGCACGCACAGAAGCAGTCCACTGAGCTCTTCCAGTGCCTCTACTTCAGAGACAAAGACTCCAACACAGATGAGCGCTGCGTGGCTGATGCTGTGATCTATGCTGTCCGAGCTAATGGTTTTCTTGCCTTCGTACCACAGTAATGACCTGCTTATGGATTATTACTTTGTTTTGAACATGGTTTAGACAAAACGTTAAACAAAAAATATTATACAACATCATTCGAAAGTTTGGAATGGGTAGAATGGTTTTGAAATAAGTCTCATTAATTTGATCAAAAATAGCATAGTGATATTGTTACAATTTAAAATGTTTTCTATTATAATATATTTTAAAATGTAATTTATTCCTGTGATGCAAAGCTGAATTTTCAGCATCATTACTCCAGTCTTCATTGTCACATGATCCTCCAGAAATCAGTCTAGTATGCTGATTTGGTGCTCAAGAAGCATTTCTTATTAATATCAGTGTTGAAAACAGTTGTGCTGCTTGATATTTTTGTGGAAACTGATAAATTTTTGTCAGGATTCTTTGATGAATAGAAAGTTTAAAAGAACAGCATTTATTTGAAATAGTAAATCTTTTGTAACAATGTAAAAGTCTTCTCTGTCACTTTTGATTATTTTAATGCGTCCTGAATAAATGTTTCTGAATTAAAAAATCTCACTGACCCCAAACTTTTGAATGGTAGTGAACACCAAAAATAGCTATTAAATATATGTTGGACATGATGTTTGATGTCAAGCTGTTGTAACTCTTCTGTAACCTGTTCACACAGGTATGGTGTGAAGGGAGCTGTGTACCTTAAGGATCGAGAGGGTCAGGTGGTCAGTGTTGATGGAGACGGAAGATGTGAGTGGATGGCTGGGATATTGCAGAGATACCCTGACAGGATCAACACCTGCACCAGCACTGGAACTCATACCTTTCACCTCTTCGACCACGTTACAGTAAGTAAATTCCCAGCAAATGACAAAAAATCACATTGTTTGTGGTGCATTTATTTGGACTGTCATAGATATTTGCTTGTTATATCCTCTGACCTCATTTTTTCCTTTGTTCTTTTTGTGTCTGTCTTCCTCCGCAGGTCCGTATCTCTGTAGAACCGTCTCGTTGCCATGCCGACAGCTTGTGTCTGCAGCTTATCAGCAACAAGCCCCATTGCGCTGTGAAACCTGAGTCCCAGCCAGCTGGTCGTGGTCGATCTGAGCTGGTTCAGGAAGTTGTGCGCTGGGCAGAAGAGGCCTCTCTCCAGGCAGAGGAAGAGAAGGGGAGGAAGCCCAAACTGAGCAGGGAGGAGAGGAAGTTCAAACAGAGCAGAACACCAAACCTCTATGTCCTGTTACAGGAGATCAGTGAACTTGCCCTGCTGGATCTGTCTTTATGCCAACTCAGAAATACAGAGGAACAGACTTGTACTGCATCTTCTTAGCTTTGTACTGCTGATACTACAATTGACTAGACACAATACTCACCACAGAAAGCCTCAGGGATGGTTTTGTAATATTTGCTAGATTTAGGCCTGCGATGAAGTTCAGTTTAAGTGTCCAGATGTGTACTAACAAACAAGAGTTATACCTACTCAGGATTTATGGACCCTGGCTCCTTTGCATTGTCTAATACTTGATTTCATAAGGGAAAACATTGGGTCTTCCTGATACAATTTGATGGGAGATTATTTCTCAAAATGACTTATAACCTAGAATAAGATCACAAATTATAGCATGCAATTTACACAGGCTTTTTCTACATGAAATCCTTGTTAAGCACATCTGTAAACCAGTCTGAGGCAATGAAAATGATAACCTACTATATTTTTGAAGTAGGCTTATAGACTTCCTAGATGTTTGCATTTTTAATGCTTTCCATTTTAATTTAAATAAAATGTATTTTTGTATGTCAATTTTTGAAAACATCTTTTTCATTTGTCATGCCTCTCCTGACAAGAAGATGCACATTTCTGCATGAGTTCGCTGTGTACATAACTTGAAAGTCTGGTAGTGTGTGACCCTCAGTTGTTTAGTGCATGATGCAGTTTTTTCTCTTTAACCATTTATAAAGTCAGCAAGTGTATGATTTGTGTTTTAAAATCTGATTAGATTTTAAAAGTTGTGTAGTGTACTCCAGCCTTAAATCTCACTTCAAAATATAGAACTGCATAAATTACATCATACATCAAGGGTGTGCTACATCAACATTTTTATTCATAAAATCAAAACAAAAATTGACACAAACACTGAACTGTCCAACATAACTGACAATAACATTTGTTTTGTGATGACAAACTGACTTAATCCCCACCACCCCCCTTTAGTCCAGCATTATTGCATGCATGCATACATTAGGAATTTTTAATAAACTACAGCTAACAATAAAGGAAATGGTGATACTTAAGATCATCTGCAAAAAGATAATGTGATTCCCTGTGAACCTGAGGAAGAGATTATGGAAAATGTTTTGAATATGAGCACAATACTTCAAAATCCTCACAGAGGATAAAAGATAATACGACAAAATGCAAGCTGAACTAAATGTGTGTGGAAGACCAATAGAGGTGATCAATCCCTGGGGTGGCATTACAAAACATGCCAAAGAGCTGCAGAAAATGTTTGGCATATGACTGGGAAGATTTTATAAGGTTAAAATGTAAAAAAAAAAAAAACACCCTCAATTTATTTGTAGTCTTCTTTGTACAAACAGGAAGGACTGGTTCAATTGCTATCATCATCATCATCATCAACTATGCCATTTGTAACAGGGCTGGCACACTCATTATCATATAAAGGGGAATTCTGAAGTACAGCTGGCTTTTGTTTGAGGGGAGTTTGGTTTGAGGTACTCTGATCGAAAATGCCCTCATTCTCTTGACTGATGTTCTGTCCTGAAGAACTGGTGGACGGTTCATCTGCATCTCCCTGGATGGAATTCTGAGAGGATTCTGGAGGGAAAAAAAGAAAAAGAAATAAAAAGTGAAACAAAAATGAGACTAAAGCTGTTGAATCTTAAAATTACTATAAATGTAATAGTGGACCCAGGTTTTTACTAGGACTAGAGGCAAATGAAATAACTTGCATTATGATCATAACTCAAGCACCTTTATATTATATTATATGATGATGATGCCATGTCATGCCATGACTCCACACACCTAACTGTTTCTGCTTCGCAAGTCTCCTCTCCAGAGCCAGCTGTTTGTTGAGCTCTATGCGCCGCTGTTGTTCGTCAGTGAGAGAGGCTGGAGCAGGAGTAGAATGGACAAACGGATCTTCAGGGAAACCTTCATCTCCAGCTGGATCGGGCTCTTCCAGTACTCGAACCTCAGCTTCCTCTGGAGGGGAGTAGGAAGTCAGTTAAACTTCAGTTTTACCTGCTGCTTTCAATAGTAGTGTAAGACTGCCAATAGTTGAAAAGTATCATTACCAACATAGTCCTCGTGTGTTATTGGCATGTCCAATCGAATTCGTTTTAGACATGTCTAAAGGAGAAACAAAGTCCAGCATTAACAAAGGATGGAGACAACTTGTATTAATATCACATATTAAATTGTTTTTAAATGAGGTTAACTCTTCCTGGATTAATTATTGTCTGAGGTGGTGTTCACAACAGGATGTTCTTACGCTAACTAAACAGAAATTGTTTAGAAGTGCGTTAACTCCCATATACCATTGCTAAATCACACATCCAATATTAAAAAAGTGCCAGTCATGGTGTGACAGAGGAAGATAAAAACAACAAGACGTGGCACAACAGTCTAAGACACTTGTTTAGTGCATGTGTGCATAGAGTAACAGTTAAAATTGCACTGATTGGTCGGATAGCTTACATTTGCACAACAGTGCTTCAGACAAGCAGAGTTTGAGTCCCAACTCATTGTCTATTCCCTACTCCATTCCGCTCTCTCCTTTCCTATCACTTCCTGTTACTGCATCTACTGTCCTGTCATAACAAAGGCATAATGCCAACAATATAACTTTTAAATGAAAAAAAAGAACAAAAAAATTAAAAAAAAATAGCACAGATGAAAAGTAAGAACACATTCTGTGTGAACGGTTCCTAGATGAGCTTGATTTTTCCTCCATATAAAATTATTTTCTTTTCATCCGCATTGTAAAGCCAGAAGTCTTACCTGAACTTCTTTTTTGCTTCCCAGACCCTCTATTTTATCAATGAACTCTTCGAACTGCATTTTAGGATATAGACGATGGGCCCAGTTCTCCATTTTCTGCATGAGGAGTTTCAGATTCTCTGTCTGAATCAGAAATGAATGAAGAGGGTGAGCACTGATAACTATTCACACATCACTCTGATTCATTTATAAACACAAAACAATTCCTGGAACAACAGCATCTGTAATTATCTAACAAAGAATTCAGGAGTATTTCAATATTCCACAAACAACTGAATTCGAAACGAAAGATTAGCCATTACTTCGTGTCCTTTGCCTTTGAACTTTACATCGTCAAATAAGGTACGGAGAGCTGGAAGACCCTTTTCAGAAATCAACCTAAAAGAAAGAATAGAGGGAAACTGTAAATACTGAAGAAATCCAGTCATACTCTGTTTGCTAAAATAACAAATAATTATAATTAATTACCAATTAACTGCCATCTGGTGCAGTACCTGTTAGCATCCAGTTTCGGCCGAGGCCTCTTCACCGTTCGTCTTTTTGCCACTGGCACTTCCGCTAGTTTTGACACTTCTCCATCCTCCTCACCTGAACACACAACAAAATGGGTTTCATTTACAGATTAAACTCAAAACATTTTTACTATGTAGAGTATGAATATCAGGGATTGTGTAGCATGGAAAAGCAGGATGAGGAATTTGACCAGCTCACATCGCCAAAGCAGCAAGTGGAAAAAATCCAAATGAAATGTTCATTTTAAAATGACTAAGAAGAAGAAACATACCCTCTCTATTGCCAAAAGGATCCTCCTCAAGTTCCCCCCGGCCAGGCGATGACGGAGGAGGAAAAGGAGGGAAAGTCTCGTCCTCTGTGTGCTCATAATCTGGCATGTCAAACAGGCCATTTTCTAATGGATCAATCATGGTGCATAGGATACTGTAGAGAGATAGGAGCATATGATCAATTCTAGAACATAAACACAATTTCATTTTACTTTCAGCAGTATTCACATAAATACATCAGCTGTTTTTTTCTCTCTTTTGTGTTTCTGAACAGGAGGACATTATAAAGAACCTACAGTACAACAACAAATCTACATTTATGACATAACATTGTTATGACGGGCAGTTGTGGCCTAATGGTTAGGGAATCAGCCAAGGTCACAGGTTCAATTTTCAATACCGGCAGAAAACGGTTTGCGGTGTGTGTGTGTGTTCGCTGCTCCTAATGTGTATGCACTAACTTTGATGGGTTCAATGCAGACAACAAATTCTGTCTGGGTTACCATTCTTGGCCTTCATGTCACTTCACTTCATTTCAAGTGACCCAATAAACAAACAGCAGGTATTTTCTGGGGGTGATGTGGTCAGATATTAATTTTATATAAAAATTTCATATTACAATCCAATTAAAATGATATTACTTTATGAATTAAACAATGTACATGTATTTCTAAAATGTCGAACTAATTCTAAATGTGGTCAAGTCTATTATTTAGCTTTATTAATATTTTTAATGTACAGTTGTAAGAAGCAACCTCTCATGTCACCACAATATTGGATCTGTAAACCATGCTAGAATGTTGCTGAGAGTTGTTTACAAACAGAGAGCCAATTATAAACTGATTTACTAGTTATCTTATTAAATATTCATGTAACGTTAGTTGTAATGTCGCAGAAACGTTCACACTGTTTAGTCTGTATCTGACTGAAACTGTTAAAAATGTCGAACAACTATAACGAAAAGACACTTATTTTGTTTTGGAAGAGACAGTCAGAGCAAATCGACAGCAAAAAATCGTGTGATTGGCTCATAAATTATGAAAATAATAAACATCCTGTGTTTAAAAGAGTCATTCCACAAAATCGGTCATTTTTAGATTTTTTACCAAAATGTATTACTTTTCTGAACACCCCAAAACATTAATGACATATTTAACTTCCAGAAAAACATATTTTCCCATCTCAGGCATCAAATCCCTATTATTATTAGTCATTATTTTAAGTTATGGACACTATGGGAGCTCTCTGAATATTATTATAAAATGTATTTGTGATAAAAATCAACATTTTCCCATTAATCAGATGTCCCTCACACTAATTTAGTAACTGCAAATATAAAAGTTACATAAAATCTCACACTTTTGCTATACTAAAGCCTGAAATGGGCACTTTTTGTGACAGCAACCTCATCACTTTTTATCAAAGGCTTAACTTCAGAATTTGAACTAAAATCAGTATTATGATTGCTCTGAACATTTCAGACAGAATTCAACTTTAAGTTACTTCTTCAAACACTTAAAAAAAATAATAATAATAAAAATGTAGGTGTGACTAGGTTGACTGTGATGGGGTTGTGATTTTTTTGCCCAAATTGGCCACTGCTCTAAATCTAGGGAATAAATGGAAAGCTCATGGCATGATTGATATTAACAAATCATGAATAATGTTGAAATAACAAAGATAATTTTCACAAGTAATAGTTTTCTATCTTTAATTGATGTAACAGGGTTGAGTCGTCAAGCTTGACAAACACAATTTCACAACATAATTTAGTTATAATTATTAAAGAAGGTGGTAACTTGCCTGTGTCTGCTCACAATGTTGTTCAGAAGACTTCTATGATGTCACTTCCTATTAATGGTGTCACATAAGTATCAGTTCATTATTTTTATATGGGGGAGAATGGTTTGTGTAACAGTGTTGAGGGGTTACTGAGGTACGGAACTAAATGATGTGATTTTAATGAATAATCATGAATTTATCTAGCAAAACAAAATTACCAGCAAAAAAGCACAGATGGATATTTATGGGAATGGCAAAATGTATGGACTTTTTTCTCATTTTATTATTCATATCCCAAGTGCACTTTCATAGAAGGCCTTGAGGGACATGACAAATAAGTGGTGTCAACTAAAAAAACTAAATAATTTCTAATATGAAGATAAAATGTATGTCATGTTTTTAAACATTATTAAAGGAGACATTTCAATTAATACAAAAAGCTTTTAAAAATATATTTTGGTGACCCAATAGATAAAACACACTGAAAAAGGTCAGAGGGACTCAAATCGTTACCGGTTTCGTGGAATGACTTATATAACTTACAGTGCACAACAATGTCATTCTTATGCTATATCGACTCATCAACACTTCACCAACCTCACAGCACACACAGTGATAGTTCAGATGTAGAATTGAGCAGACAAATGTTAAAAGTTTTAGAAGAGAGTTGTTTTGTTACTGTCACAGCAATTTGGCGCCAGACACTAAAGATTCAATACGCACGACGCCCTCGGTTTCGCCCATGACTGGATATCAAGCCCAGCCGATGTCGCTGTAATTTCAGTGAAAAGCTGAATATCAGTGCGGTCTGTCGAACTTACTGAATGTATATGCCGTCAAAGGACGAAACTTCAACACCGACCGCAGCACGAAGATGTCGATACAGTCAGTGCAGAACCAAAGTTTCTACCGGGTACCGGCGGCTTTCGCCTCAGCCAATCACATTTCTGATACGGCGAACGTCAGCGGTTCTGTTACGTCGCTTCTCGTGTAACTGATAAGAACTGCGACGTCTACCGGCGCGGAGCTCTGGCAAGTCTGATGTTCACATTCACAACAAAATAAAACTCTCGATTTAGCAGCAGAGTAGTTAGCTAATGCTGCTTTCACTTGCTACAGGAACATTTATAATTCCCACTTCTGAGGTCGTGATTAGGCCTCTTAATATGCGCAACTTTGGCTTGTTTTCTCTCTCTCTAGAATTCGCTTAGTGATTGTTTTTGCGAGAGGTTACCGATGTAGACATATCAAAATATTAAAAAGAGATATAAAGCAGGGTTTCAGACTTTATTGAAAGCACAGTCTCATACATGTGGATCTTATACTGCAATGTGGATGAATCACTGAATTTTAGTGTTTTTTTTAAGTTTTACAAACCCATTTATTATAGTGTTAATCATTTGCTTGTTTGTCACATAGAAATGCCATTGCTATTAGAGTTACAAAATTGCTTTCAAAAACTCTTTCTCACCTCATGTTTAAACACTCAAACCTCAACATATCCTCTGAGTAATTTGGTGAGAGATGTTTGGATGGTCCAACAATTCATGAACACAGAAGTACATTTGTGGACCATTTTATTTGAAGGTACATGTAAACGAGTCTCCGCATATCATAGTTATTAATAATAATCAATAAAAAAAGAAATGCTGCACAGACACATGCAATGTGAAAAAATATAGTTGTGTAAATGTGAAGCAGTCAGTTTAATATCCGTGTTCTCAGCAGAAACATGAGGAAAACTGCACTGAGGAGAATGCAGAGAGTGCACACAGTGGGGATGACAATCTCTGTGACCATCTCCATGTGGCTGATCAGTGGATCTGGGGGGAAAAAAACAAAAACACACAGGTAAGTCGTAAATAGCACTAGCACTGAGACATGTGAAAGAAGCCAACCTCTAAAAATAGCAACATTTCGGCCCTGTACCTAAACTTCATCATGCACAGGCCAAACCTTTGGCATATCTGCATGTTCCTTATTTTCCTTGGATTTTCTTCTAGCTGGAAGGGCAAACAAAAGAAAATTCCTGTTAGAAAGTTACGTTATAATTTTCTTTCTCTGTATTTTGTGCTTAGTTATAAATAGAAAATGTAATTTTAGACAGAATTTTCTTTTATTTGCCCCAGCTAGATCACTGCCGGCTGTAGGGAGTGAAGTCAGCAACAGTTACACTAACCTGCCGCAAGGAGCTGGTTACTTGAGGTGCATGTTTCCAGGGCCTTTCTTTTCCAGCTTTCAATCTGTGGCAAACATTATCCAACATAAAAACTGCATAAGATATGAACTGAGACATAATATAAAGTTCATCACAGATTGCACAAAAATGCTTGACTCTTGAAAAGATGAACTAAACATTAAATTAGCTAAAGTCGATCACAGATGAAGTCATACCTCTCTCTGATTGGGGAAACCATTCGAGCTGATGATGCGCTTGTAGTACTGAACTGATGCTTTTGGGTAGCGTGGTTTATTTTTGCTCCCAAAATCCACATAGTACAGGCCAAATCTTTCAGAGTAGCCCTCATCCCACTCAAACTTGTCAAGCAGTGACCAAGCTGTGTAGCCTTTCACATTCACTCCATCTTTAACCGCTGAATGAAAAAGAAGAAAAAAACAAAAAGGTTCTTTTCACTGGTTGAATGGGTTTTATTTATCAGTGTATGAAGAGCAAAATGATTTGGAGCTCTGTAGAATCGTTTAGAAGCTTTTTGAATTTTAGAGACCTAAAGCATTCACATGGTCAATCAGTAATCAAGTTTCCATTAGTGTTCTATGTTTTTGTGAATCAGGCTGAATGGGTCAATATATTAAATCTAGTCAAAGACAGTGGTTCTCAACCTTTTTGACTTGAAGGCCCCCCATTTACCAACATAATATTCAGAAGCTCCTTTAATGGTTAAGAGATTTTCTCTGGTATCTCTTCTTTAATTATGACAATGCTGCTTGTTTTCAAACTCTTTTATTAACAGAAACTGGCAGCACTGATATATTAAATTAATGAATTATTCATTTTGTAATTCTATAGGATTAAGCTAATTTCGTAACTTTTTATAAATAGGAAAATAGGAATTTGTTTGTTTTTTTCTTCTATTTTTAGTTGTAATTATTTTTTAATATAATTAAATATCTATAGTTTATATTAGTTATATTTATGGTATTTTTTGCCTTTATCTTGATAGAACCATTAAGAACAATGGGAGAGAATAATTAAATCATTTTTAATACAAAGTCATACCGTGGCTCTGGCCCCTTTGTTGACCTCCACTTGTCTTAAAGTATTTAAAAAAAATGGAAGGCATAGATTTCTCTATTGATACTGACCTTTAAACATTTCATTTATGTAATCCCTGAAGTACTGCATTCTCCAGTCATCACACAATTCTGTGCACATAATCTTCTCTGATACTCCATTTCCTGTCACGTATATCATGGGGTCTCCATACTGTGTCTAAGAATACAAAAAGAGCCACCAATGTGCTAGTCAGACTACTGGCTACCATCTGGAAGTAGTTGTTGCAAAGTTTTTTACAGAGATGTGATTTGTAAATGTACCTTTACATAGCTGAGCAGACGACGGAAGCCCCATGGCACAGAGTAGAGCCACTCTGATCCAGGGTCAGGCCACTGTGGGTCCACTAGCTCAGCCAGGTCACGGTCAGTGAAGTAGTTGTTTCCTCGGTTGGAGGGAAAGTTCTTTTGTGTGATGTAGCGTGTGGTGAAGTGACTGATGCCCAGGAAGTCACAAGTGCCTCTGACGTAACTTTTCTCTTGGGGGCTGAAAGTAGGCAGGCGAGAGCTACTCAGGCCCTGCTGGGCACTCTTCTTACCTGCAGAAATGAAACAGAAAAATGTTGATGATATGTATGTAATTTATCACCAGGCCCAACTAAATAAGTAGAACAATTTTTAGTTTTTTATGTTTATTTGCGGTTTGCCACTTACCTATGTATTCTTTCATTATTTGAGGATAGTCTCCATTATAGAATGGCATGGCAAACCAGCCCAGGTAGAACTGAACATATCTTTCAGCAGCTTCTATATCTCGCTGATTGGTGACATCCACTGGTTCTCCCCAGTCTGCTGACAGGGAGATGCCCACCATACCTGAAATGGCAGAAACACTTATACCAGTTTGGACCTTTGTGCCTTGACAGGTTAAAAGCTGAGTTCAGTATCTGAAATTTGTCTACCTTTCTGCTTGTTTCGCCATTGGGCGTCGTATGTGTGCCAGACCTTAGCATGAGCCTGTCAGTGCAGCAGAGGGTACAAGTGAGCTTCAAATTTATATCAGAAGAACAGTGGTTTTAATAGTTGATAAGTATTTTTGGAATAGCTTGCTATCCCTAAATGCATGCTTATATAATCATTTGTGTTTTATCATTTATATTTTGCATTTTTGCCTCTGGTGTCCATATTCAGAGCAGTTTTAGAGTATCCACCTTATTTTTCAATGCAGAGGTAAGCTATTTTCTGTGAATGTGTGAGACTTCAGATTCATTAGCCACTATAGGTAGATATCTAGGAGAATAACAAAGCACAGCAACCAGTAAAAATATTTGCGCTACTAACTATTGTGTTTATGACTAAAACCAAACTGCAATATCAAGCAGCATAATAGCTGTTTTTGTACGGCTAAAATTACTGCAACTGATACCGGAAGCCTTGCACATTCAAGTTTCTGTACAAAGGTGTTAAAAATAAGGTGGATACTACAGCAAAGTGGATTGCATATGAATTATGTTGCTCATTTATTATGGTTTTTAGACTACAGTGGACTGTGGTGGATTTTGATCACCTTAATGATGTTGTGGGCAGCATTATAGGCACCAGTACCCCTCATCTTCAGACCAGGAGCATGTTCTCCAGTCTCATAACCCTCCACTGCAACCGACTAGAAACATGGGAGGAATCTTTACTGTCAGTGTAAGAATGGACTTTGAACCAGATAATAAACAGATTTGTCTCATATAAGTCAAAGTATCCCTGATAGGAAGTGATGCTAGCTTTCATTTTATAAAAAATAAAAATGAAAAACTTAGAAGAGACTTGAAATTACTCAATATTGTGTAATTTCTAGAGAAAGGCCAAGTTACTTAAAATTTACATTTTTAGCGAGTTGGAATTGTAATAGTGGACACTTTTTACAGTTCTTACCCAAGGATTGTTGAAGGTGATCCAGTATTTGACTCGATTGCCAAATCTCTCAAAGCACAGGTTGGCAAAATCATTGAAGAAGTTGATCATACTTGCATTTTGCCAACCTCCATATTTCTCCTCCAGAAACTATAAAGGCACAGGTATTTTGAAAATTAAATCTAATTGAAGTACACTCCAATGTATGCTCTTTTGAAAGATGTGTACTCTGACCTACAACTGTATATAGTATATGTAATATTCGGAGACTGACATACTAAATATTATGTCCGAATATTACATATACTATATTCAGTTGTAGTTGGATAACAAGCAGTATATTTAAGGCGAGTAGAATATGTGAATTCACAGTATTCATAAAACAGTAACAGCGAAAAGTACCCAGATGACCTGCTACTTCCTGTGTGATACTGAAGTGTTCATCCAGTGGACATTTTACTATCCCATAAGGGCACAGGAGAGGATTTGTGAATGAGATGAAGTCATGCAACTGGCGATGGTATGTGACAGTGACAGCATGGCAAATGTAGTACGTTTAATTCATTCATACTACTCATTTACATGCTATATAGAACATACTTTTTTATTAGTCGCAAAGTACATTTTAAGCTAAATGTAGTACCCACTAGACAGTATGCGATTTCAGACACAGCTATTGTCTTCCTCTGTGAGGATTTTGTTTTACCTGAGGTAAGTCCCAATGGTAGAGCGTCACAATCGGTGTGATTCTATTCTCCAAAAGCATATTAATCAGGATATCGTAGTGTTCTATCCCTTTCTCATTGATGTAGTCAGCTAAAAGACAATCAGAAAAACATTTGGTAATGACTCTTGTTAAATATTACAAATAAATTTTTTTTTTTTAATTTTGCCATTAATTTTAATTACTCTTAATGCCACTGGGCAGAATCCTTGGCCAGGAGATGGAAAAGAGATAGTGGTTCAGCTTCATGTCTTTCATCAGTGAGATATCATCCTAAAGCATACATTAAAAAACTCTTAGAACCAAAGTGTCTACAGTACATAACTGTATTTCTGATAAAGTAAATCATAGCACCTTGATTTTATAATAGCCTTCGCAGGATGTGTCACCAGTGTCATTCCGGTCAATTTTCCCTCTCTTGTGAGAGAACACATCCCAGATGCTCTTTCCTTTTCCATCTTTATCCCATGCTCCTTCTGTTTGATATGCTGAGCTGCCAGCACCCCAAGAGAATCCTGAAAATGTATCCATACACACTTTGCTATTGTTACAAAAATTACATACATACATATATATATATATATATATATCATTATATAGAATCCTGAAAATTAATGATTTCAATAAAGTCATAAACATAATTTTTTATAAAACATTTTTATTTTAATTGTATTTTATTTAAACTAAGACAGGATTATTGTTTACATTGTTTTTTTTTTTTTTACTGTGCTGCAATCATAATGTAAAAGAACATGAACTGTAAAAAATAAAAACGGAAAATGTACTGGTAATTTTCTGCAAAGACATTATCCTTTAATTTCACTGAAATTTCCGTTAACCCTTAAAACACAATCTAATGCAATGTGTAATTCAAAATACAGGTAAAACATCTGTAAAAAAAACTAAAAAACAATATGGAAAATCCCTTCATATTTATACAGTACATTGTGCCCTATTTTTTACAGTGTATTGTTTTCTGAATTACCAGATTACCAGATATATACTATTCTGTATATATTATTCTGCATATTTTGATATTTGAGCTGAAAGAACATCCATTTGCTGTTATTTGTACGTGTTATTTGCTTTTATGAATTATGCTTTACCTGAAGGAAATGTGCCATACTGAAATGATCCCTTTTCATTCTTGGTCCAGTCAAAGTCTTCGCTAGAAAAAATGCAGGGTGCCAGAAGCAGAATGTGGCATATCCTCAGCACACTGTGTAGTGGCATCCTCTTATTCTCATAGGAATCTGTTTTTCACCAGTAACACCTGCACAGATAAAACAGACTCCTTTTACTTACAGGCACATCTTTGAAAAAATGTTATTCTTGCATTTGTTTGTAAATATATATATAGAGAGAGAAACTTTACATCAGTTATCCTCATTTCAAAAATAAGAAAACATACTCAGAGTGGTCAGTTCTGCAGCTGAGGCATATCAATGATGCATCCCAAACTAAAAAGCTGTCACAATCCACGTGCAATCAGCTGAAAATGTCAAAAAATAAATAAATAAAAATTCCAAACCCAGATCAGATCAGATGAATTAACTCTCATTTCAGCCAGCTATAAGACAAACTTATACAAAAGGCTATCAGAGACAAAAAATAAGTCAGTTTGTCAAGAGCTGCCAATATGAAAGACATCTCAAAAGTATTTATCCTGAAAAGAGGAGATGTGAGTTTCTGTCTGAAGGAGAGAGGATGAGAAGATGATTAAAACACTCCCTTCTGTTCACAGGAACCAGCAGCTTTGCCCTGTCTCGTGTCTCTCTCTCCCTCCTCTCACCCTCTCCCTCCATCTAGATTCACACTCAAGCACATATACACGTATACCTGCTCCAGGCCTCACATTTGTCTCGACTGGAATCCACTCCAAAGTGCCAGAAGGTTACCTAAGCTTCTGAACTTCATTCACCCTCACAAAGCTGCCCAGTGCCTGTGCGCCCGCATGCACAATACAGTAGCGAATCATCTAGTAGTTCCAAGCTCCATTCAGGAGCCACACACAAGCCCAAATACCCACTATTCAAATTCAATGGGCTGAGAGGGGAAAAGTGCTGCTCCTAACATGTTTTATAGAATTGAACATTTGACTCTGTAAGCAAGTTGATGCTGGTGTGGGTGAAACATTTGCATTTTGGCCCCCAAAAGAGAAATACAAGTTTATGCATAAAAGAGCACCATATATACTTTAGTTATAATGTATAATGTTCTTTTATAGAGTGCAGAATATAATATATAAATGATATAAAATAATATTTCAGTATTAAATATGAAATAGTTAAATAAACTTAAATAGTGCTAGAATCCAATTCTGACTGAACTAGGATAATCAAAATAGACCAATATTATATAAAATCATGGTTGGTTACCACTGGGCAGATCTCTATTATACATATGGCTGTCATTGTTTTATGTAAAAGTTTTAAATAAAGATTATTGGAGTACATTTTACATTTTTTTACTTCAAAATTCCATGTTTAATTCAGTGTGTTACTTGCTGTTTCTTTGTTATTATTTGTGAAATTACTAGTAATTTCTGAGTGAAAATTGTTTCAATATTTTTGTATAGCTGCCCCAGTTCAAACACAAATACAGTTACAACGTGCAAAATGCTTTGTAAATGAACTGTGGAAAGAATGCTGAATTGTTTCAGAAAGTGTTGGCACTGCACTCTTTAATGTGTATGTTTGTGTGTTTAGGTGTGTATGAAGCAGAATTTGTTCAATGTATGTTGGTTTATCATGTGAACATGTGTGTTGTCTTGCGTGTGCATATGTGCATGTTTAAGCTTTTGTACTGTATGTGTGCATTTGAGTTTCTGTATGCACATATAGCTAAAGGCTTTGACAAAACATAGCAAACTGTATGTGTTTAGCATATCAATACACAGACAGACTACAGAGAGAGCAGCAGAAAGAGTATGAGCATTCTAGCACTCCCTGTTTCTATGTACCTGCTGTATTTAAGGACCATCTTAGTGGCCACTACGAGCTGACATGAACATCTTTACTAAGGTCCCCGGACTAGCCCAACAAACCAGGTATGTTTGCGGTGCATTCGGAAACGGGAGCAACACCAAATTTTGTGGACTGAGTTTCAATCAGATCTGCACCTCCCAAGTGGGCTGTATTAATCTTTGCAGAGAAAGACATATAAAAGTCAGACCAACATCCGTGACTCATTGCAGTTTTGTGAAAGAGAATACATATGTAGTTCAGATCACATCCATACTGTTAGGAAAGCCCTGAAACAACATACTGTTATGCTTAGGTGTGCACAAATGTATACACAAATATACATTTAGCTTGTTATGGAACAAATAAAATGTAACTTTAATTTAAATGTTACAAACATTTGGAAAGAAACTCCAAACAGTTCAAAAGCTATGTTTTCTACTGGCTTCTTTCATGTCATATTTTTTTTATTGCTTCTTGTTGATTATGTGTTCTCTGTTGGAAAATGTGCTAAGAGTATTGGACTTTTTTCCGTAGCAAGCTGGGGTCTGTGCTCCAACGTGCCTTCTACGGGTCCAGTGGGAGGGTAAGAGTTTATTTTGACGTTTATCCATACATAGTGACTTAGCTCTGAGTTGGGTGTTGATGAATAGTATATCAGACTGTTAACTGTTTGCTACTCTTTTTATTGCTTCTCATAGAGTTTTAGTGGTGTTTTTAGGAAAATTAGCTGAAAAAGTAGCTAGTTTTTAATTCAGGTTTTCATATGCTCCAAAAATGAATCCTATTGTGCTTATTTAATACTTAAATGAATGTGTATATATTAAGGTGGGGGTTTTTTTAGCATTAGTTGTGTTTTTCAGGTGACCCTTTTCGACCAGAGGAACTTTGCAGGTCGGCGACTGGACCTGACCTCTGACTGTCAGAAATTGAGTGAAAAAAACTTTCCCGACAGATGCAACTCTGTCCAGGTGGAGAGTGGAGCGTGAGTACATGACAGTTTTGTATCACAATACATTAATTGACCTTTTAAAATTCTAACCAGTGTTGGGGAAATTTACTTTTAAAAGTAATGCATTACAATATTGCGTTACTCCCTAAAAAAAGTAGGTTAATTGCGTTAGTTAACTTGGTTACTTTTTATGAAAAGTAATGCGTTTCATTACTTTTGTGTAACTTTTTCTCACCTGGGCTGCGCTTGTTTTTTTTGTTTTGTTTTTTAATAACAAAAAAAGTTCTATTTTTGGCAAATGTAAGGGCCCTTTTACACCAAAAGTGAAATGAATAAGCCTCAGGCTGAATGCACACTTATGCCTATACAGTAGAGGGTGCAGCTCAAACAAACCTTTCAGCTGTGCTGCCATTCTGGATGGAAGAAGAATAGGATACAGGAGGAAGTTCAACACTCTTATTTCTTAATTTAATCTAAAATAATTATTGCTATGGGTCAGCAGAAAAGACACTGGTTAATAAAGTGAGATTTAATACATAAAGTATATTTAATTTATATATATATATATATATTAATTGTATTTTGCATACAATTCTGAGATTGCATTTCACTGTTTTTATTCATTTTGAGGAATACTGAATGTTTTTGTGCAAGCGAGATGAGTAAACTGCTCACATTTAATCTAGAACTACAACAACCATCACAGCGCCTCTGCATTTTATTTCTCTTAAAGGGATAGTTCACCCAAAAATGAAAATTCTGTCACCATTTACTCCCCCTCAAGTAGTTCCAAACCTGTATGAATTTCTTTGTTCTGCTGAACACAAAGGAAGATATTTGGAAGAATGTCAGTAACCAAACAGATCTCGACCCCCTTTGACTACCATAGTATTTATTTTTCCTTCTATGGTAGTAAATGTGGGGCAAGATCTGCTTGATTACTGACTTTCTTCCAAATATCTTTCTTTGTGTTCAGCAGAACAAATAAATTCATACAGGTTTGGAACTACTTGAGGGGGAATAAATGATGACAGAATTTTCATTTTTGGGTGAACTATCCCTTTAACATGGGGACAGGAGAGCTGTCAGTCAATAAATGTGATAAAGTTTACTAGTTACTCGAAAAAGTAATCTGATTACATAACTCAAGTTACTTGTAATGCATTACCCCCAACACTGAATCTAACATTAATGATTACTTCACATTTTGATTCAGTTGATATTTTGATAAGATTCATAGCTAAATAAAATCATTTTTGCATCGTCCACCCCATTTAATGACATTTTGCCAATCATATGTCATATGTAGATGGGTAGGATATGAACATGAGAACTTCCGAGGACGTCAGTATCTGTGGGATATGTCTGACAGGGGGGAGTACAACTGCACTGATAAGTGGTGTGCTCCGGGTGACCACATCTCCTCTGTTCGTGCTGTGAAACAGGTGAGACATTATTATTTACTAATTTGTAATACATTTGTATTACTCAATAATACCAAAAAATAAATAAAAACAATATTCTCACAATACAACTAGTGATGGCATGATCCAAAATCATAAATCTTTTCTTTGCATGTATTTGGTGGGCTAGGACACCAACCCTGCCCGTGCACAGCTGTTTGAGAGGACAGGTTTCTCAGGCAAGAAGACAGAGCTCCATGATGATATCCCAAACCTGATGAGCCGTTACAGCCTTAACAGGGTGTCCTCCATCAGAGTAATGGGCGGAACGTGAGTACAAGTTCACTGATGTTCAAGTACTCGGATATTTATTCTGTTTCTGTATATATTCAGTATTGTGTACATATTTTTGCAAACATACACAAGTTATATTTCCCATCTCTCTTTCCTGACAACAGCTGGGTGGCGTACCAGGAGCCAAACTACAGAGGAGCGCATTACATCCTGGAGAAGAAGGACTACAATAACTTCTCTGACTGGGGTGCTCAAAACAGCACCGTTGGCTCAATTCGCCGTGTCCGCTTCAGCTAAACAAAGTCCCCTGAAAAACACTCACACCCGTCAGCTCTTTATACAGACAACATGCCAGCTCTAAGTGAAACAAACCCTACAGAAGACCTATTTTAGTAATAAACTGATGAAAAAGACAAATATTGTTGTTTGTGCTTAAATTATCTAACAGTAATTACACAATTTATCAGATAGGATAAAGATGAAAAGTTCTTCAACCGCTCAAGAGCTTTTCGTGTGCAAGTGTGCGAGTGTTGTGTTGCCCTCTGGTGGTGAAGCACATCATGCACATTTGAGTCTGTTATTCTGTTACCTGGCATGTCAGAGCCACCACCATCTTGAGATAGTTTCATAGCACAGATTCAGGATTGTTCCCAGGGTACTACAGTATTCGAGGTTTTGTCCTACTGCCCTGATGGGACGCATCATTAGACGTGGGATGCTAATAGGAACAGTGAGCTCACGGCTTTGCCCTCTCCTCTATGATCCGAATCCTTTAAAGAGCAGCTGTGGAGCTCATCTGTGTATATTTGAGCATACGTTGAGGAATTCACACGGGCTTTAGCTCTGTGTTGGACTGACAGACACATGCTGCCGTGCTTTCTAAAGGCCGGTGAGGTATTTCTGTGGGTCGTGGGAGTAGCAGTTGCTGTGGCCCGGTCGTGCCGATGATGACATTGTGCTACATATCTCTCACGGTCACCACAGCAGCCTGAAGGTACCCACCAGTGCCTCCTTTACATGCAGAAACAGCAGAGGGGTAGAAAGAATGCAAGTTGGTTTGGGATTAAGTCTCAGAGAGAAGGACATACAGGGAATGAGAGAGAGCCAGGAGTGAAAAGAGGTTTATGTGATTATAAACAACCATTATGCTAACTACTGGCAATTTATTTACAACTATAAAACTAGCTAGATATTGTTCCCATTAGTGCTGATGCTGTTACTACTGCTGTTGCTGCAGTTACTGTTGCTCTTATATTATAGAAGATGACTAAATGGTTCCAAAGATTTAAAAAATAACCAGAAATCCAATAATTAGTGTGAGACACGAGTCTAGTGTATAATATAATATAATATATGTAATTACATTTATAATATGAATTAATATAAGTAAAAAGTGAATATTTACAATTCATAATTAAAAAATTTTTTTTAAATGAGTTTCACAAAAATATTAAGCAGCACAGCTGTTTTCAACATTGATAATAATAAGAAATGTTTCTTGAGCACCAAATCAGCATATGATACTGAAGACTGGAGTAATGACTGCTGAAAACTAATTAAAATATATGTATAAATTGCATTTTAAATATATTAAAATAAAAGTTATATTAAATTGTAATACACAATATCACTGTTTCCACTGTATTTTTGATCAAATAATCTGTATTTTTGACTTGTTTCAAAAAAGTTTAACATATATATATATATATATACGTATATGAATGTCTACACAGTATTTTGGGGGGGTTTTAGAGCTCAGGGCAGGAAGTCTATCACAAAACTCTTTCCCTCTGTACCACACAAACAAACAGTAAGAGTCTGTCCTTGAAGGTGGCAAGGCCTGTTGAATGGGAAGGATCCTATGTTACTTTCCAGTAAACCAGTTGGTCACAGCTGAAATGGTAAACTAATTGACCACCCATACACATAATTCCTCTTGCTTGAGTTCAATCCCACACACAAACACATACATAAAAACATAGGCCTACATTCACACAACAAACCGTAATCAAGTTTTAACAATCACACTTTGACTCCCTCTTTCTCTCAGTGTGTTTATATGGTACAGTATGTAAGTTTGCATTTACAAACATACCACACATTGGTTGTTCCTTAAAAGCTGTTTGTCCTCTCTTCTATTTTTTATTTTTCTCTCTGTGATTACTTTTACTGTGATCAATAAGTCAAACTTTATGGATTACCAGTCCTCATGTTACATAATTACAGTACTACATGACAGAGTCCCAAACAAGCACACACCTCACAGTACAACACACCTTAATGGCAGTTATTATCTCAGTCTGGTTTAGTTTCGTTCACACACTATCACAGAGTGTTTAAACGCTTAAGGAACTTCCCTATGAAACCGCTTCTATCCAAGTGTGACCCGCATCGTCATCAGAGTGTCACAGTAAAAACTGACACTCTCTCAAGCGAGGCAGTAACAAACATGAATGTCACTTTGTTTTTGTCAGTCCAATCTGGGAAACTCCACCTACTTGATTTTGGCCCAAGAGAGAAAGTGTATTGACAGTAAAGAGATTTAGACAGAATTTACAACACGATATTCTGTTTAAATAAAAATTAGAATTTTCCTGTGTTTCTCCCCATTTTCTGTAGCAGCTATACTTCTAAATACTTTTTTAAATAAGCATTACTTAATTGAAGATGATGTAATGTTGTAGGTATCCTAATATATTGTGTCTGTCATTTGCAGTGTAGATATAACTTTGTCAATGCACAATGTTCTTTCATGCGCCTTTTTGCTTGGTCTATATAACAGAAAGATGATCTCACCAGAAAATAGCTGCGAGGCTTAAATGCAAACTCTTTCATGTCTGACAAGCTATTTCAGTATGATTATCAGGGAAATCTTGATGGTACATGCCACTTTGCAGCATGGCGTCTTGTTTCAACATGTTTTGGTTTTTTAGTCAACAAAGAAGGGAAATGCCTGGGGAGACTGCATGCTCAGTGCTAATGGCATATCTATGTTTGAAGGAATTTCTCCATTATCTGATAACAATATCTGATAGGCACCAAAAGTGGTTTTACTGGGGCACTTTTGCTATAATGCCACTAAAATTTCCTTGATCGCTTTGATGTGAAATCAGTGACCATTTGAATACATTCTAGTTTTGCACTCATCATTATGGGGCTGTATAGACGGTTTGTACAATTACAAGAACTAGTTTTACTAAGAAGTTTTCATTATTTTCATGCACTTTTATTGGTTAATTGTGATTTTAAAAGTAGAAAAATCATAGCAGTTTCAGAACAAGCATTTCCAGATACTGTTACTATTCAGTATGTAAATATTGCCATGAGATCTTAAAGGGGACCT
The DNA here is from genome assembly GCA_003731715.1 of Anabarilius grahami. Lineage (NCBI taxonomy): Eukaryota > Metazoa > Chordata > Actinopteri > Cypriniformes > Xenocyprididae > Anabarilius > Anabarilius grahami. Next base: position 1,111,246 of record RJVU01015056.1, read on the forward strand.
ATAATGCCCCTTTTACAAGATGTAATATAAGTCTCTGGTGTCCCCAGAATGTGTCTGTAAAGTTTCAGCTCAAAATAACCCACAGATCATTTATTATAGCTTGTCAAATTTGCCCCTATTTGGTTGTGAGCAAAAACACACAGTATTTGTGTGTGTCCCTTTAAATGCAAATGAGCTGCTGCTCCCGGCCTGCTTTCCAGAAGAGGGCGGTGCTTAAAAAAGCTCACGCTTTGGTTGCTCAAACAACAAAGCTGGAGAATCTCACGCAGCTAAAATGACGATTGTCAATAATGGTGTTCAGCCTTACATTGTTCAAACCGGAGTCAGACACTGATGGAGAGACAAAATTTGCAGTAGCGTTCATCAAGGCTCTTGTTTGAATTCTCATGATAGAGACTCATTGACTCATGTCTAGGTGGACAGCCAGAGGCTTTGACCGCAGTCAATAACAAAGAGCCCTGGATTCTTTTGTCTTTTGTCCCAGGCCCTGGTATGAACTCAAAGCTTGGACAGGCCACCACTGTGGCCACCTGTGAACCACAATTATCACCAATGCTCGCACACATGCACACTGGACCAATTAAACATCCCGTGCACTCTCCTCCATTCAGCCAGCACTAACAACTTTGCCGCGATGCCAGGACTGACTCCCTCACATCCCGCTCACTCATCAATAATGACTCTTTTGAGCAATGTGTGTGTGAGTATGAGCTGAGAGATATTTAAAGGGTTGCCAAGTAATTACCCAAACAACACATTTACTGCTATTCAGATTTCAAAAAATTACTTCTAAATCGTGTCAAGATTTATTAGACGACTTTTTAGGAATACTTGATTCTGATTGGTCAATAGCGGCACTCAGTGGTCAGATATTTCAGAAAGTGATGATAAATTTCCACAGCAGTTAAATCTCTCCTAAAGTTTGTTGTCATAGTTTTTTAAATAATATAATATACATTTATGACACTGTATTTTGTGTTTTATATAGTGCCATTGCACAAAACTAGTAAACACTGCTGCAAGGAGGTTTCTAATACAGCTGCTTAAGGTACACTCTTAGAAAAAAACATGTTCATTTGGGTTCAATACAGAACCCTAGGGTTCTTGACTCAATTTTAAAGAACGCTTTTTTCCAAAAAAAAAGGCTCTATATAAGGAGAAATGTCTTAAATGGTTGCATAATACTTTCATGTTTAATGGGTTGTTTTCTTTTGAAAAGTATGTTTATGAGTAGTTTAATTCATAAAATTTGTTAAAAATTAAAAAATAAATTAAAACAAAATTAGTTTATTAAAATTAAATCCATAAAATGATCCCATGATGAGAACCCCTAAGCGATTTTAAAAAGTGAAGCACCTTACAGAGCCCTTTAAGGTTCTTTATAGAACCTTTTCTTCTAAGAGTGTAGTGATTATTTAACATATTTCTCGTCTGACTGCGTTAATCCAACTCTCTATATTTTCAGACGCCATATTAGGCCTATTTATGCTACCTCAGATGAAGGTAGGCTACCTCAGTAGACAAGATGTGACACGATCACTGGATTCGGACGTGCCTTGCCAATCTTCCTCCTTATGCTGCCAACGGAGGAAGCATTTTTCAGCTTGCAGATGCAGCCCATGTGTCATGTATCACACACAGACTGCGACTGGCAACACTTTGTTTCTCAGTTATCGATTGTTGTGAAAATGACCACAGAGGACTTAAGTAAGTACTGTAATATTGATGACGTGTTCATTTTGTCGGCGATAGTCAGATTGATTTGTACATTGTAGTGGACTATTTTTTTCTTGGCGGAAGATTTAAAGGGTTAGTTCACCCAAAATGTTTTATTTCTGTCATTAATTACTCAGCCTCATGTTGTTCCAAACCCGTAAGACCTTCCTTCATCTTCAGAACACAAATTAAGATGTTTTTGATGAAATACGAGAGCTTTCTGGCCTCCCTATACACAGCACATACACATAACCAATTTCAAGGCCCAGAAAGCTAGCAAAGACATCATTAAAATAGTCCATGTGACTACAGTGGTTCAACCTTAATGTTATGAAGCGACGAGAATACTTTTTGCGCAAAAACAATGACTTTATTCAACAATTTCTTCTTCCCTGTCATTCTCCTTTGCTGTTCACGTGGTAAACACAGTGCAGCGCTTCTGGCTTCATAACATTAAGGTTGAACCACTGTAATCACATGAGGGTGAGTAATTAATGACATAATTTTCATTTCTGGGTGAACTAACCCTTTTAGGTAGAATATACAGTACAGAAGGGAAATAATTGCAAATTCAAGACAATTTTCATATGTCATATGAATTTATGCCGCCCTTATGAAATATATCATTTTCTATCAATCTCTGATACATATAATGAGCTTTATAACATTTAATTTACTTGAAAATGTTTCAAAGCGAGTGAGACATCACATCAAAAACTGTGAATGGGATTTGCTGCCTGTCAGGGTAGCATCAGAATTTTAACCCCACCTCTGCATACAAGGCCACTGTCTGTTTCCAATTAAGAGTGGAGGCTGGAAAACAGCCTTTAAAAAGGGCCTGAGCATGTTTGGATGTTTACATTTCAGTCCTTCCCTTCAGCGTAGAGGCTGCTTGGAGGCTGAGCAGAAGAAACAGCCCAAAAGCAGCTAGGGGTTTTTAAAGTCTCAGTACTCAGTTACTAGAGTCCTGCGCCACCCACAGAGCACCCGATCCTATCAAACACAAACACAGGCAAAAGTGGTTTACTCAATAACACAGGCATGCCATAGCCTTCTGCCTGGCTGCAGAGATATGCACTACCAGGTCATTTCCAACCCTCCGTACTTATTTCATACTTCTTCATGGTTTTTGTGTGTGTGTGGAATTGCAAAAGTTGTTGTTTTGGCATTAGTTTTATTTTTAGATGCCGCTAAATATTTTTCCAATGCATTAATCCCCAAGATAATAAATAGTTTATGATTTTAGATTTCATTTGATTCATGCATGAAATCCATTGAATTAATTAGACATGTTTTTGCATTATTTGTTATGAACACAATTTAAAAACCAACAGTTCTAGCAGCCATGCTTCATTCTCCTATATAAAATTTAGCAATACTGTGTATTGCCTTCGTTCCGAAAGAGTGCTTCGGGCAGTTTTGGGAATAATGTGTTGCCTTAGTTCTGGAAAGAGAGCTCTGGACAGTCTCTGGCCTGCTCCAAAAGCGCTTATACTGACCCCATTATGGGCGTATAAATGTGGATGCTTAAATTAGAGCTGGTCTGCATTCACATGTCATTGCCAATCCCAGCTATGGACTGTGAGAGGGACCATGAAGCTGTAATCTAGAGTTTTTGTGTGTGTGTGTGTGTGTGTGTGTGTGTGTGTGTTTGTAGTGTGTGCCAGTCACAGGCCCAGGGAATAAAACTGAATGCAGTTCATCTCAGGCACTTGGAGTGACTTGAAACTTGCCAGTGCCACCATCTTATGAAACATAACTTTATAAAAAAAATTATAAAAAAAAAACATTGTAGTGAATCGTAGAAATTATTTTTGTACAAACATATGTAGTATGCGTATATAGAAGCATATGTGCATATTAGAGAAGAGAAGGAGAGAGGAAAACATGCATGTGAACATTGTTCTTTCACAGTTGGAGTCAGTATATTTTGCCCTAGATGTGTCAAGATCCAAACCATGCACTAGACTATATCATAATAGAAAGACCAGTCTGTCTGGACCCAGATTTCTTTTAGATAGCTCATATTTGGATTTCATGTGAAAACTGGCCCTGAACCTACTGATAAAGCTTTATCTGTCATGCTCCACCCTGGGCCATTCAATATATGTCTTTTCTTATCTCACATGGATGATAATTATATGATAGGCTACTGCTCTATGTCACGGATGCAGGCAAAGGAAAATGATTAAAAAAAGAAATGCTTGAAAGGGAAAAAAAAGTTCATAGAGAAGATTTGATTAGTTGTGTGAGATGTAGCAGAACGGAAACCCTCTTTTTTATTCATACGAAGATGGATAAACTGTAAAGAATGTGCAGTTGTTACCTTGCAGCCACTTCTGCCTGATTTGACTCTTAAAAAGTATTGCATTGGTGTATTCAGGGCAAGCTTATTCAGTAATAAAAAGTAATTCTTTGACCTGAATAAAAATGGTTATTTTAGATGTTATGAACTTTTTGATGTTGAAACTTTCTGTAAACCTCTCTTCTGTATTTCACACGTTTCTGCTTCAAATTCTCCCTCTCTCTCTGCTCAGAGTCAGGCAGGGACAGGAAATTGAGAGCCGATCTGGTAGTGGTCTGGCCTCCCAACCTTAAACTGCAGAACCGCTCGTCTTTGAAGTTGAGAGAAGAATCACATGCAATTACTTGCGATATAAACCACGTTCTTCAAAAACAGATCCCCTCTCTCTCCTTCTCTCACTGAGGGCTTACTTTTTTTTTCTCAAGAATTATGAACTAGTGGGAGAGTCGTTGACTCGCCAAAATCTGGGAATTCAATATACAGTAATCAGGGAGAAATATTTAGAAACAGCTGAATGAATCAAAATATAAAAACATCCCACACATTCCCTCCAGAAACATGCAGAAAAAACACAAACACAAATTCAGTGAATTCATTACCCATAATAGTTAATCCCTATACATTCAGTAACTTTCCCTTTGTCTTCACTTTTAGCCTTTTTTAGAAATATGAAACTGTCGCACCTTTATGCCCAACATTCTTGTCTCTCTGAAGACCAAGCTGGGTATATATTGTCTGAGTCCAGCAAGTGAAGAAGTGGAGAACTTCCTCAGGAGAGAAAAAATGCAAAGTATTCTCCGGATGACCTTAGTGCACAATCAGAGAAGAGGAAGAATGGAGAAAAGTAAGTCTCTCTCTGTCTCTCTGTCCATTCCCACCCTTTTTGAAGCATAATATAGAGGATTTGCATAATGTTGTTTTATTTGTGTGTTAACTTTAACATGATTGTGATGTGTGGCGCTCAAAAAGCATTCAGGGGGACCATGTTTATTTAATCCTGACAATCACTCCTTTGGCAACTGCAAGTCCACAACCTCAAATCCATCTTCATTTCATCTATAGATATTACATTTTAAACTTCATTATTAGTTCCACCACTAAGGACAGTACTGATAAAGCTTTATCTGTCATTCAATGTAAGTCTTTTCTTAACTCACAAGGATGATAATTATATGATAGGCTATGCTCTATGTCATGGATGCAGGCAAAGAACATCAAGCCAAATATGTTTATTTCATTCAAAGATTATATATGAAGTATAATTTTGAGGAATATCTGGGCTTTAGTATGTTATTCCTGATTTTTTTTTTTTTTTAAATAACTTGTTTTCTGACAATGCATATATTGAATTAAGTTTATTTTCTTTAAACCACTGGAATTTGTTTTTTTTTTACTTTAAAGCAAGTCTATCAAGAACACTTGAAAACAATTGTTTTTTAAGTATGCTTAGTTTGACTGGAAAACAAGACAAAAATATGATTAATAAAATGATTTTTTTTCAGTGTACATAGTGATAATCATAGTTTCACTATGATTTAAAGGACAGTGTTTTTCTGTGAAGCATTCAGGATGTTGTGTGCTATGATACAGTGCACAAAAAGAGAGCCACACAGGATCAGTTTACTCACAGATCAATGAATGTTCAGTCCAAAGACACTACAGCGTTTTAAGGGGTACTGAAATAGTAGTACCTCAATGCCTCAAAATGCAGCCTCAAAAGTCATTTTTGAATAATTTAGCTAACATAATGAAGTTGACAGTGAAAAAACAAACAAAAGTTTTCTTTCTTTTTCTTCTTTTGTAGAGCAGTTCCTCTGTTTTTCCTGCTCCTGTGTCAGTCTAAATCAGAGCCAAAAACACACAAAAACATACACACATTTTTGGTAAACTTATACTCAACATTGCTTTCAAAGAAGAGGGTTCTTCCTGAAAGAAGTAGCTTTTCCCTTAAGTCTCCTTTCTACTCTGTCTTTCTTGCTTATCTTTGAGGAAAAGTTCCTCTGACCTCTGGCCAGACTCACACATTTCTCAGTCAGGCCCGTGTTTCCTCACCTCGGTGTTGTGGATCTTGCTTATTCAAGGACGAAGAGTTCAGCCAATCTATTGTTACCAATAGAGTTCAACTGTACATTAAAGGTAGTTCACCCAAAAATGAAATTTCTGTCATTAAGTACTCACCCTCATGTCGTTCCAAACCCATAAGACCTTTGTTCATCTTCGGAACACAAAATAAGATATTTTTGATGAAATCCTAGAGGCATCAGATTCATCCATAGACAGCAATTTACCCACCACTTTCAAGATCCAGAAAGGTACTAAAGACATCGTTAAAATAGTCGACGTGACTGGTGGTAAATTGCTGTCTAGGACGAGTCAGACACCTCTCGGATTTCATCAAAAATATCTTAATTTGTGTTCCGAAGATGAACGAAGCTCTTATGGGTGTGGAACGACATGAGGGTGAGTGCTTAATGACAGAAATTTCATTTTTGAGTGAACTAACCCTTTAAGATAGTTTTTAGAGAGAACAAGCCATCATAATAGCTGAATAACATTGTGTTTTGAGCAATGTATAAAAGCCTCACATACAGTAAATTAAAGAAAAGTATCTTAATGAAACATAATCATAAACACTGGGGAAGTCAAGGAGCATTAACTCAGTCAGACGGTCCCTATAGCAGTGCATGAGCGCTGATGAAAAGCACCAGCAGAGAGGCCCTGTGGGTGTCTGGTCAGTTGACAGTGAGACAAAGTATGTGTAGCTGCTCGGCCCGGGAGAACAAGTGTGTTTGTGTATGGAACTGAAGCCCTTATCTCCAGCCTGTACTGACGCCATAGTCTTCCTGTCTCAAATCTCCTCCATTGATTTACTCTCTCCACTCTGCCTCTCCACCCCTCGCTCTTTCTCTATTTCTCTTTCTCGATCTCTTACTTAATTCAGCTCACCCCGAGGAGCCCTGCTGGCTCCTGGACCGGTATTCTCCCTTTTCCGTCCTCTTTTTCTCTCTCTGCGTCTCTCCCGGAGATTAGATGTAGTCTTTGTACCCACTGACGTAAATACCGGTTGGCACAGATGCACGCAAAGTCTATTACTGTTGATGGGACACGCCTGTCTCTAGTTATGCAGGTTTACTGATGAATGCAAACTGATGCACTTGTAATCTTCATATCTGTCTGTCTGTGTTTGTACATCTCTGTCTCTGTTTTTATTTCTTTTTTCTCTGAAGCATACTTCAATCTCAGCAGAGGTCCACCGTTGCTCACGTTTTGACTGGTGTTATTGTAATCATTTAGTCTTGTGTGCCACTGTGAAGATAATAGTTCTGGAATGACTTGGCATAAGATAACTTCATTTGCATCGACTGTGTTGCACAAATGCATAGTGAATTACACACTAAGTGAAGTAAACTCTTTGTTTACTCACACAAGTAAGAGTATGAGCTCTATCTCTCTCTATCGTCTAGAAGTTTATGGCCTGCTCCGTCGGCGCCAGGCGCTCTGCGACTAGACTAGACTACAATCAGCTACAGCAACAGAGTGGCCTGATCTCACTGAGTTTCTCTCCCTTTCCTCTGTTTTCAGCCTACTTCCTTCCTCGGGTTCTCAGATATTCTCTTTTCCTCACAGAGGCAACAACAGGCATGCTTTAAAAAACACACTAAATGAATGGAAGGAGTCAGCTTTGCAATGCAAAGACAAAGAGGAAATAATCTTTGAATTGTGTGCTTCTCAGATATATATTGTTTAGCTATACAATAATTAAAATATAGATTATGGGGGTTTTTTTGGAAACATTTTTTGGATGTATACATACATACATACATAAATGTAATTTAATGGCTGGCTTAAGTAAAATAAAAGTGACAACCTGCAGTAATAAGTTTTGCAGTGATGAGACTTTCTGACCACTTTAATAACAATAATGAGGTATAGTCTACAATGCAGGTTTGTATGTTTTGCCAGTAAGTGGCAGCAAGTAACTGTGTTTAGGAGTGAGTCATTTGATAATTAACTAAACTGATTCATTTAAAAACTCTTATTCATTCAGGAGCAAAGCAAGTGACTGTTTGAGAGAGTCATTGGTCAAAACAATTGGTCATTGAATCATTAACTGTACCGTTCAAAAACACTGAATCATTCAGGAACGAAATGCCACAAAAGTGTGTTGCAGACATTCTGTGATGGCTTTCTTTCATACGCTTTTCAGTGTCGCTGCAAATGCACAAAATAATGCATCTAAAATGTAAGTTACTCAATATTAACTACTGTTTTTTTAACTGTTATATAATAGCTGGTATGTAATGTGCCTCCTTCAATAACTTCTCAAAATGGCCTACACATTGTCATTTATTATCTGTGGTGATGCTTTATGGCCATAACACGCTCTTGCTCATGAGATATTGCTAGGAAACTCATAAATCTGGTTAAAACTCATATAATCGAAAAACACTGAAATTATTGCGACAATTTAAATGAGTGGAAACAACGATGTTGGTACGGCAAAATGATGAAACATTTATACAGCGAATGTTTCCAAACAGTAAATGTAGCCATTATATTACAATTTTCAGAAAAGTAGAAGAAAATTTCACATTCTGCTTTTGTTAAGGATATTCCTTTTTTTATATATGCTCATACTCCTGCCACGTAGAAACATCTGTCACATTTACACAGCAGACATTCATTTAAGTCTCTGGCTGTCTCCTTGTCTTCACCATAAATGAGGTTTTCCTTGCCGAAACTCTGTTTTGACTTCCAGAATCTTCCACAGGAGACAGATTACACTGCTAATGTCTGTCTGTGGCTACGACTTCCTGCTACCATAGACCACACCAGCAGAAACAAATCAGCAATACTGCTAAAACATCTTTACATTGTCTAATTGTGCTTTTAATTTATTTGGAGATATTTTCTTAAACTCAAGCCATCTAAGCTCAACTCACTTATTAGTCATACTCACCCTCTGAATGTTTTTTATTTAGTTTTTGTCTCTCTAGAGAATTTGAGCAGTATCCACTGAAACTAGTGCCGTCCAGTACGGAGTATGGACCCAAGGAACGGCCTTGAGGGGATGTGAGTGCTGTCCTTTCTGTCTCGCCTCTCTCTCTAAAGTCCATTAGGAGTAAGGGGCTTGATGACATGCTATTCCTGTTGGGTCTTGCTAGACTTCATCAACAGGACCATGTCTGTCCGGACTGGATGGACTGGGGTTATTTTGGGTGGTGCTTTGGTGCTGGTCTCTCTGTCTCTGCTCCTCTGCTGATAGATTATCTTAGAGACTTCATGGGAGTAGCATGCAATTATTAGCCTGACGCCAGGCTACAACAGTTATCACCCCCTCTGATAAGTGCAGGGAGAAAGCCTAAGGATTCTGCCACTGAAGTAGGAGTGGAAGAGCAAATGCACTTTACTCTTGATGCTGACAAATTTGCAAAAGTTTGCAAGAGTTACATAACAGGGGCAAAATCTTCATTCTAAATGTCTGTTAAGTATGCTAAATATCATTCACCAGTGCAGAAAAAATCATGCTTAAGCTAAGACAAATTGCAAATTCTCAAAGTAATAAAGAAATATCACATGCAAGATTTCTGATTTCTTTCAGATTTCACACACACACACACACACACACACACGGTTCTGGTATACTTTATGAGGACAAAATGTCAATGGCAATATACAAAATCCCTGTCCTTGTGGGGACATTTTTGTTCCCTATGGGGAAAGCAGCTTATAAATCATACTAAGTGATGTTTTTTGAAAATCTAAAAATGCAGAAAGTTTTCTGTGATGGTTTAGGGTTAGGGGAGATGGTATTTGTACAGTATAAAGTAATTATGTCTATGGAAAGTCCCCATACAACATGAAAATCCATTGTGTGTGTGTGTGAAACAAAAATCTATGTAGAATAAACTATAACTATAAAGTTAAATGAATCAAGTGAATTGGTCTTGCAGTTATTTAAATACAAAATGTCTCTATAATAATA
>RJVU01015056.1:1121266-1142647 GCA_003731715.1 Anabarilius grahami
CTCTATAATAATAATTATAATAAAAATAATTAGTAGTAGTAGTATTTATATTATTAAAAAAATTTATATTTGCAATTTCTATAAATAACAAAATAAAATGAATGATGCATTGATATTTATTGTTCCCCCTAAAAAGACTATTTTATTTATTTTGAAATCTGAGTGTCTTATTTGTCTAAGATACTGCCACTTTGAGAAGCTGGCAGTTTTTAATACGTTTTTATCACAATTACAGCACTAACATTTTGGTGTCCTGTCGCTGTCACAGCGCGCGCACACGCAAAGACACACACACACACACACACACACACAGAGGTACATGTTGCTCCTTTAAGAGTTCGGAAACTTGATACTGTGTTTGCGCAACAATCAGCGCGGCTCGCAGCCGCCAAAGTGTCTAGACGAGCACATGATGGGAATCAACCAATGGCTCCACTGCTCTCCTCAGGGGCCCCGTGTGTGTGTATCTGAAGAAGAAAGAGAGTGAAACGGTGAAAGAAACCATCGAAGAATCACATTAATCTCGCCCGAAACACGGAACGAAACCTCAAGACAGTACATGTCCGTCTATCCACCCGGAACGACCACTTTGCCGTCGCAACACGATCATTTTCTTCCGCGAGGAGCGAGTTAAACGTCAATAAGGATTATAGTGAGATCCATTCATGTGTTCGGCGTCATTAAACTGCTGCAGAAGGTTTGGATGAAAAAAAGGGGGTCTGTTTTGGAGGTTATCGAAGATTTTTTTCCCCCCCTGCATATCGTGCATTTCGCGTTGTTTATCAAAGTTTCTCATGTTGACGGGGAATGTTTACAGACTGGATGCACTGCTCCTCACTTAGGTCACTATCATTACAGCCGTCCCTTTGCTACAGTGTTGATATATTGTAGTAGTGGAGTCTAATGTTGGGCTTTGCTCAGGCTCTGCTCGGCTGTGCATGTGAGCACAGATCATTGATGTCGGACAGCGAGCGCACGAGCGTTTGGAGTCTCCGCGGTTCTGACCAAACATAGAAAAAACGGATGCAAACTGTTTAAACTGTCGTATGTTCAGGACGAGACGCTCGGGTCTGGTTCGGCGACTCTGGAGAAGCCGTTTGGTCACCGCAGGTAAAGAGGGGGGCGATGGAGGTCCGGACGACTGGAGTGACAGCAACCCAGAGAAGATCCCCAGAACGGAATACGCACCGGGAAACAATGCGGACTCTTGCAGCAAACGCGTAGAGGAACGCGGGGAACCGGGGGTCCTTATTGAACAGGATGGACCCCTCGACGAAGGGAGCGAGGGCAGGACGGTGACATGCTGTTTGTTTAAAGACCTCACTAGAGGCAAAAACCGACTCGCTTGTCGCGTGGAACATAGGAACCACAACAACTATAGCAGTTTGAGTGGCAGGGACCTGAAACATGGTGCCGTAACCGAGCAAGAACTCAAGAAGTGCACTTACGCGTTTCTCAAAAAGTTGAAAGAGAAGTCTCTGGATGTTTTACTGGAAGCTGTGGAGTCACAAGGCGGGATGCCGAGTGGATGTGTTCTGGTTTCGCAGACTGAAGTGCGAATTGGAGGTCAGGTGGTGTCTCCACAGTACCTGTTGTGTCGACTCTTCCGCTGGCCAGACCTGCGGCTCTCCTCTCTCCTCAAACCGCTCTGTCACTGTCAGAGCTTCAGGGCAGAGGACAGCCAGACTCTCTGCTGCAACCCCCATCACTACAGCCGCCTCTGTGGACCAGTCAAAGATGGTGAGGAAACCCTGTGATTGTTTTTAATCAAGGCAATAATGATTTTCTTGTTTTCTTTGCTTTGCATTTGAAGTGTGATAATATAATTTCAACCCTGCTGAAAAAAACAAAACAAACTGAACTTCTTTGCTGTTTTAGTTGGCCTTTCTACCGATCCAGGCTGGTCTGTTTAATGCTTTTAGATGAGTTTTGGGCACTTTTTGGATGTAAAAAAATTACCCAAGCCAGAAGACCACCAAACCATCTTAGACTGGTTTAAGTGATTCTATAGCATCAAATGAGGCAAAACAAAAAAATAAAAGTCCTTCCTTTGTGTTAATATAAATGTGACTTTTACTTGAAGCCTGGGTGAATGATAGGGAGGGGAGTTGGACAGTGATACTCCTGTTCAGGAAGTGGAATTCCCAACTAGAGTCCCTCTGGGATTCTCAATTTCTCTGCTCCCTCCCTATTCACAAAAACTCTACCCTAACATTGTTTATGGACAGTTGCAGATTGAGAACAGAATTGATTGAACAATAATCTTAGAAAGAATATAGTGTAAAAATGACTGAGAGACTGAGTCATGCATACAAATGGTCCCTATAGTCCAACACTAATGTCCTGTAAGTGGTTATTAGTTTTAAAGCAAAGTCTGATAGAAGTGTTTTCCCTATTTTTTCATTGAAAGGTTTTATTCACTGTCAGCAAAAAAAAAAAAAAATGTGTGGTGTTTCCACCCTGTGTAATAATGAGATTCAGAACAGGTCGCTTTTAATTGGATTCCATGCATTCTTGGCACATGACACATTCATTGTCTTTTTGATGGATGCTCTTCTTCACCTGTAATTTCCATACCAGCTGGTAACATTCTCATTGGCTGTGCTGGAGAAACTGTGCCAAACGCTTTCACAGTATTAGATCTCTAGTTGAAGGGGTCTGGTCATATAGGCATCAGAGATTTGTTCAGTTTTAGAGGTATGCTCAATCAAAAGAAAACTCTAACTCAGTTCTCTCTCTTTTTCAGACACACCACCTCCTCCATACTCCCATCTATCCCCCTTACAAGAACACAAGCCACTGAGTGAGTAATTTAGTTTTCCTCAGTTCAAGTAAGCAAAGATTCCTTGAAATAAAAGTATGATGTTAACTCTGTATGTCATTGTTTTTTTTTTAACTGCAGTCAAATGGAGAAAAGATTGAATTTTATGTCTTGTCATTTTGCAGATTCTTCCCTCCCAATGATGCCTTACATGGAAACCGAAGCCACGCGTTCACTTTGTGGCATGTCGCAGGACTATTCAGGTTGGTGTGCAAGTCTTCAGTAAATTAATGGTTTTAAATGGGGGAAAAAGAATTCAATAATTACTGAGACTTCCTGGTTGATCCTGAAAATCAAATCACTTATATTAACACTACTGTTCAAAAGTTTGGGTTGCTACTTGAAAAGATTTTTTTCAAATCAGTTCTGTTCTTTTGAACATTATATTACTCAAAGAAACCTGAAGAGAAATTAAACATGGTTGCCACAAAAATATTAAGCAGAACAGCTGTTTTCAACATGAATAGTAAGAAGAAATGTTTCTTGAGCACCACATTAGAATGATTTCTGTTGGATCATGTGACACTGAAGACACTTTACATCACAATTAAATTTTTTCAAAAATGAATAGAAAGGTATTTTATATTCTAATAATATTTCAAAATATTCCTGTTTTCACTGTATTTTTTATCAACAAAGCATAATAGAACTTTTGAACGTTAGTGTATGCTGAATGTGATGCTTTGGTTTGGTCCTTGCTGTTTTCAGAGCTGCTAATTAGGATAATATAATGTCAAATGGCTTAGCTTATCCATGCTATTTTTGTTAGAACTGGTCAGCTAAGCATTCCTCTCTCTATCGTGCATATATAAAACTCCCAACATAAACTTTCTGTGCTTGTTCTATGGTTCTTGAAGAAGGAGCATGTTGTCTAAATGCAGACATTTATTTGGTTCTCTCTTTCCTTTTTTCTCTTGTTCCTTGTCCAATTATGTCAATCATGTGGTTCATGGTTCTCTCTATTTCATCACTTCTGTGTTTCAAGATATTTTTTTAATATGATGAATACACTTTCCTCTGAAGATTCATTAACATGAATGTTGGCTTTCTCCAGTTTGAATATGATATCTAGATGAGCTTTATGCAAACAGCTAAAATTTCTTAGACGTCATCCACCAGCTTTTCAGCACTAAGTCAAAATTAGATTATGAGCAACAATGGGTAGTCTTGTCAGGATGCTGACTGGGGGACTCAGGGCCTCCTGAGCTCTTATCAGCTGTGTGTCTTACAGCCCTGTGCTGATTATTACCCAGCATATAGAGCTCTGAAGACAAGGAACAAGATCCTCTTTTGGTGTGTCACATACGTTCTTTCCTCCATTATTTTCATGTTGTTGCTTCCTGCTGAGTTTTGCAGTGCAAGCCCTGGCATAGCCAGCCAGTCGCATTTTAAAATAAGGTTTAAATTACAGGCCTTGCTGTGGCTTCCCCTCTTCCTGACAGAGCGCAGGCCAACACGCAATTTAACTAATGAAATCCTGCCTGTCTCTGCAGAGATTCTTTACAGATGTTGACAAAGAATGACTCTATCAATTGTTGGAAAATTATTTGCCCCTGCTTTTTAAGGGACACGCATGTTAAGGCTTTTTAGATCTAGTTTTTGCCTGATTTATTGTAATTACATTTATGTGCAATTGTGTGTGTCTGTCTGCATATTTCTGTCAGTGTCTCCTCAGTATTGTGACAGGGAGAAATCATTTTGCTTTCTCATCCTGACACAATCTGTTAGCTTCATCTTAGATAAGGATCAATATGCAGTCAATTCTCTTACCACAAATTCATCATCCAGAGGAATGAGCAACAAAATGACTTGCAAAAGAAAGACATTTCTGCAAATATGTCCCCCAGTGTAAGGATTTGTGCATGTATGCCTGACTGCCATGTATTTCACTAAAAATGAAGCATAGAAGGAGGACAGTTCACCCAAGAATGAAAATTGTGTCATTATTTGCTCACCTTCATTCCAAACAAATGACTTACTTTCTTCTTTAGAACACAAAGGAGTGATATTTTGAATAAAGTATATGTGATCCAAAACAACACTGGATCCCACTGACTTTTATTTTATGGATTTTATGGTTTTAAGAAAAAGTCAGAATATCCAAAGCTATCTCACGACCAATTCATACGTATTTTACGAGGTGGCTAATTCTAACAATTTGTTTAAACCCCAGTGTCGGGTAGGTTTAGGGGCGGGGTTAGGGGTAGGTCATTCGTACGAATTCATATGAATTTGGCAACTCGTAAAATACGTGCGATTTAGAAAAAAACATACGAATTTGTACGAGTGAGTTTGTACGAATTCATACGAATTAGCCACCTCGTAAAATACGTACGAATTGCCGCGAGATCTGGTTGGAATATCTTCTTTTGTGTTCCACAGAAAAAAGTAAGTCATACAGGTTTGAAATTACATGAGGGTGAATGATGATAGAATTTTATTTTTTGGGTGAACTGTCCCTTTAAGAGTGATTTCAGAAAATAGATTTAGATGCACAGAAAGAAAGATGTTGGCTTACTTTTGGAGCCAAACAATTTAGACCACTGCTATTGTTCTAGAGCTGTGAAAATACTGGAAGTGTTCTATAGTTCTCTGGCAGATCTTGTCGTGGCATTTCCATTATCACCCCTCTAAGTTCCCCCACCACTCACTGGCTCGGTGGAAGGGTCTAATATGTGGAGGGAGATCTAATATTTGGCACAGCAGGACAGACAAGACTCCATCCTCTTTTCCCCCCTCTCATTTTGTGGTGTTGGTTTAGGCTAGGCACACAAGCACCAAGAATGCTTTTGCAGGCACTAACAACTGTGCATGCAAAACAGTGCATACGAGTAACTTACTAAAGGAGAGGTTCAAAGTTCCTGAAACCTCATTAGCATACACAATAGCATTGCTTACAGAATTAAACTAGGCAGCAAATATGTGATTTCCATGTCTTTGCATAAGAAACTTTAACATTAATGGGGCACTCTTTCAAAATTATAATATTCCTTTTTCTGTCTTTTCCATTCATATGTGTTTTTTTATATATTTGGAAGCACATACTAAGAACCAGAGAATCCCAAGATAATGACAGTGCATTTCCGTACAAAACTTACTTCATTAACAGTGTGTCCTCTGATGTCTCTTTGGGCCAGAGAGGTTTGAGACTGAGCAGAATGGGGGCACAGGCCCAGGGCTTTAGATCTTCTCCCTCAATAGAGCATGTGAAGCAAAATAATGCCATCAGTCTGTGTTTGAGTTAATCAGACTGGATAGGCTGGCGGCTGGGGGGTCAGGGGGTCACGAGCCTTCACTGAGTGGTCAAAGAGCTGAATGCTGGCCCTCGGAGGGGAAGAGGGGGCCCCAGTCGGCCCCGCGCGGGGAGAGAGGAATGCTGAGGCAGAAGCGGGGGGTGTTAGAGTCAGAGATGACAGATTTGGGCCTGTTAGTGGGGGTCGTTGCTTCTTCAGTTTCGAATCCTCTCCTGATAGGATTGGAGATTTAGAGAATGAATATGCTCCGTGTAACAGCAGAAAGAATAAGGAAGCTGATATTGGAGTGGTCAAAACATTGACATTGCTTGTCACGACAGCACATTACAGTAGAAATAAGTGTGTTAATGCTTAGGAACACTCCGCTGACACACTAGTGCAGGGGTAGGCAAGTTCGGTCCTAGAGAGCCGCTGTCCTGCAGAGTTTAGCTCCAACCCTGAAAAAACACCCTCACCTGCCTTTAGCCTTATGCTGCGTCCCAATTCGCCTACTTATACTACGCCCTAAAAGTATGTACTCTTTCTGTGAACAAAAAGTACATACTTTTGAGTGTGTAGCAAAAGAGTAGACAAGCTTTGGGACATACGATCACGTCATACAATCACGTCTTTGCTCTCTGTCGCATCCTGTCACCGTAAACTGGCCTGTCAATCATCTTACATCCTCCACATTTCATTCAGTTAAATTCCTACTGTATCGGAGAGAAATGCAGCACATTGATCTGCAGTCGCGGGTCTTTCATGTGGAGAACTCTCCTCATATTAATGCATAATGATGCATTTAAAAGTTAATGGCCATTCGGATATTTATAAAAGTCCACATTGGTATTTGCAGATGAAAAATAACATTTTCTATCAGGTTGAACTGAGTATTAGTCACTCAAACCTCTCAGCATCGATTTTGCATATCCGCCATGTTTCGTAGTTTTTTAACACTTTTTACTCGTGTTTGTAGTTCTGAACTGAATCCTCGTCCAACGCGCAATGGGTTGTGGCCATATTAGTCTTTATAGTGTGCACGGATCCACACTTCGAAAATCTACCGGAAATAGTAGACCATCCGGGGACTTTTGGCATACTCTTTTCAACATACTATGCTTTGGGACACACTTATTTTGATCACACATACTATTTAGGATGGATAGTATGGACATTGGGACGCAGGGCAAGTAATCCTGAAGAGCCTGATTAGCTTGTTCAGGTGTGTTTGATTAAGGTTGGAACTAAACTCTGCAGGACAGCGGCTCTCTAGGACCGAACTTGCCTACCCCTGCACTAGTGGCTTTCAGAACTACAAAAACTTTCAAAACTACAACAACAACAAAAAATAATCTATTAAATCATTTTATTATAATTTTTTCCCACCCTAATCAGCCTAAACTTTTACCAAATAAAAAAAATTAATGTGAAAACTTTTCTTGGATAAAAGACTAAAAAAATATTGGTTTTCTGTTTTATATTGTGCTTTGTGTACTTTTTTTAAAATTCAAGTTTCATACCTTTTTTTTTTTCTCTCCCTCCTCAGATGCCAGTATGTCTCCATCCTCCGTGGCACAAAATCACTGGTGTAACGTGGCATACTGGGAGCTTCGTACACGCGTGGGCCGCCTGTACCCAGTTCACGACGCCTCTCTTAGCATCTTCTACGACCTACCTCAGGGTACAGGCTTGTGCTTGGGCCTGCTCCCCCTCTCTCCACGTTCCACCTCCGTCCAGCGCACCCGTGGCAAGATCGGACACGGCATCCTCCTCAGCAAAGAGCCAGATGGAGTTTGGGCCTACAACCGCAGTCAGCACCCTATTTTTGTGAATTCCCCAACTCTGGAGCATCACCCCTACCTGAGTTTGACTGTGAGGAGAGTCATGCCAGGCTACTCCATAAAGGTTTTTGACTATGAGAAGTCGTGCCAAATTCAACCCCCCAGCGATTTGGTGCACCTGGAAGGGCCGTACGACCCAAACAGTGTGAGGATCAGTTTTGCCAAGGGCTGGGGACCATGCTACTCCAGACAGTTCATTACATCATGTCCATGCTGGTTGGAGATTTTACTCAACAACCACAGATAACGTATATACACGAACAAATGCAGACATATACATCATTCTTACCATATACTGCGCACACTCATTACAAATGCTCAGACACCCACAGCCACAATCCCAAATGTAATCTATCTAAATTTAATATAAAGTTTTATATAAACGTATTATATGGAAAACTTGTAAATACGGAGTCATTTTTACAACAATTATTTATGTATGGTGCAATGTCTTTATGGATGGACGGAGGAAATAAAACAAAAGAAATGCACTTTGGATTTCTGTGTGTTGAAGAAAATTCCATTATCTTGGAATTTACATTGAGTCTTGTAGTATTGTACTATGAATTGATACAGTCAGTGCAGTATATACAGTTGATGACAAACACATATGACTATTGTTTAGTAACCTAATGAAAACTTGAAAGAATATTTCTTTTAATACAATGTGTAAAAAAAAAAAAAAAGAAGCAATAGATGGCAAAATGACTCATTGCACTGTTATTATATTAATATCAGTGGATTAATATCAGTGTTCAGGTGTTTTGTATGTTTTTGCTGCCTGCTCTCAAATAAGGAATTGAGCAAAAACTTAACCTCTAATTTAATTTCACCCTTATTATCAATGCTGAGCTTACATTCGTGAATTTATCACTGGGTCCTTTGTCTTTGCTGATAAAGATTTGAAGATTGGTTGAATTTTTATGAATAAAACTATAAAAATGTTATTGCATATCAAAAATTCCACAGTGAAATATGAGTCAAGGTTGTTATCTAGAGATCATTTAGCTCAAGGCTCAAGTATACTTCAGTAGAACAGGGCATGTAGTGTTCTTCATACAATCTCAGATAGTTTCTGGAGAATTAAACTTTTTTTTTTCTTTTTTTTTTAAGTAGAAAGTGAACTTTCCTATGCTCACACATCATATAAGTGTCACAGCTTTCCGTTTCCAGTGTTGCAATGCATCAGGGTCCAGGGAAGCTTTCTTTTAGTGCCGTTGTTTGTTCTAGAGGGCGACCGCGTAGTGGCTAGCTTACTCAGCAGTCTGCCTGGCCCCACCTCATCCCTTTTAAAACAGGACTCCCAGAAAGCAACATAGACATTATCCCTGCGCCATGCAGCCCCAGCCGCCCAGCTCCAGACGCATTCTTCAGTTCTGTGAACACCATATTATGACTGTGGAGACAGAAGAGAAAAACTAGCACCTTTGAACATTTATATCTGTGCAGGGAAACGGAAGAAATCGTTCTGGAAACGGCCCCTGTGAATAGAGGCATTTGCATTTAGCATGTTTGTCTTGAGTTGGTGCTGCTTTTCATGGAGGATTTGAATAGATTAAACTTTTTAAATCATCGTTGCGTTCTCCCACATTTCTCAGGGTTCAGCGGTTAACGTGATTCTGCTTTAAACAGCATAATCAATTCATAATATGGTCTGTTCTTATAAACATTTTTTTAGTTTGTATCTCTAATTGATCTCATTTGTTACATTCTCGAAGCAGGATCTCGGTCTGAATGTTTCTGTGTGAGGTTTCTAGCCGTGGTGTTTTTAACTCCATGGTGGGCTGACCTCACAGTGAACTGGATTTCTGAGTGAGTGTGGTGATTTTGGCTCAGCCAGTGCTGCTCTAATTCAGTTTCAACCACACCAGATCTCACCAGTTTGGGATTTATTCATGCAACTTGCAAAGAATTAACTCAAATATTTGCCCTTTGTATATGTAAACAGAGATAATTTTAGTTTAACTACGACATGCTGTAAAATCAAACAATTGCCTTTTTTGAGATGCCTAATGTTATTAACTTGTGTATCTTGGTTTGGCGATCTTATGCTTTGAGCTGAAGATACATTCGAATATCAAGGAAGATAGTTGAAACAGATAAATTCTAACACTAATTTTTTATATACTTCATTTAGTAGATTTTACAGTGCAACAGTGACTAATTTGAATGACTGTGGATTTAATCTTCATGACTACAATGACTATACATTTTTATGTAAGGAGAAATCATCTTTTTTTTTGGGGGGGGGGNCTTTAGCTAATCTACTAAAACTAATGAATGCATTATTGTTAAATCACACTGGAAAAAAATTCCTGTAAAATGTATGGTAAAAAAACGGTAGCAACGTTTTAGGTTTTATGGGACAGCACTTAGTTTACTGTCTGTTTTACAGTTCAAAACCATATAATTTAAAGGTTTATATTGTAATAATAATTAGAGTTCATAACTGTTTATTTTACACACTGTAAAAGAATTCCCTTAAATCTTCGGTAATAAAACGTATTTCATTAACTGATCATGTTAATTTGCCAACCTATTGAAGTAATAATATGTGTTGTGTACTTTTGTAATTCACTGAAAACCACCAAACAGTGATGATGACAGTCACGAGGAATCAAAGCTCATTCCAAGCAGCTTTTCCACCAGCTGAGAATGACAATACTAATATTATAGAAGGTGCACACTGTGTCATTCACACAAACACTAAACATCATCATGGTAACACACATGAAAGTTTAAAAATGCAATAAACATTAATTTAACAACATTAGATGTAACATAATAACCTAATGTGCATAACTGATTAGAAAAAATAAGAAGAAACAGTTATTTTAACGAAAATACATCAAATGTGAAGTGTCACGCAGGGAATTGTGGGATTGTCAATTTACGTTTTTTCACTGTAAATTATACATTGACGTTATTTTTCACTTCCAAAAACTGTAAATTTAACGGTATTGTACCATAAAATTACATTAAATGTTAGATCTATTACAGTTATTCATCGTATAGTATATGGAAACTTTCTGTAAATCAATTAACTGTTTTTCACCGTATCATTTTTACAGTCTTTTACCGTTAAAATCATGATACATTTTTAGACTGTAAAGTTTGTAAAGTTACCGCTTGTTGAATTCATGGAAAAAGCCTTTAAGGGGATCGACCTAATTGAATCTCAATAGAAGAGAAGCAGATGCAGAGAGACGCCATTATGACGTCACATAAGACATTTAATTATATATCAGGTGATGAGTTTTTTTTCCCCACATGTACCCTTTTCTTCCTCTTTATTCCCATACAGTTTCAAAAAATATGGAGAATAGAAATTAGAGTCGACATCACCATAAATCATTCTGTCATCAGGTAATTATCTAAATATATAATATTATGCCTTTATTTTCTTTCACCCTTTTTCCTTCATTTAAATCATTCAGCAGTCTATATAACTTTTAGATTATTTAAAGTCCATGTAAGTATGTATGTAATGTGCCTGTGATGTGTGTAGAGTTTCTTTGTGTGTAGGCGTATTGGTGTTTATTCCTAATCCTGTCTCTGTTTTGTTTCTTTAAGCACTATGTCTGTCAGCCACTGTAGTAATTATAGTGAGACTGGAAGCCTGGCTCGGGACGGCCCGCTCCTTAAACATCCTTCAGACACAACACTGCTAGACCCAGATCCTGAAACACTGCCAAAACCATTTTCCTACCCTTTCACCTCTTTTGAAAATTCTCTCATCTATGTCCCCCTCTCTTTTAAATCTAAAAAAGAAAGCAGTTTGAATTACCCCAAACCGTTGGATAAGTATCTGTCTATGGAGGTGGTTTTCTTTTCAGGCTGTTTTGCTTGCCGAGGAAAAATATTTGCCTTTGCTTTATCATATAATTTTAAATTATTATATTTGTATAGGCTTGCAGGGTTTTTTTTCCAGTAGGCTATAAACTGTGTACTTTACAAAAGACTGAGCCACTGTAGACCGTCCAGCATTTCCTGTCAATAACTCTGCAGCAGAGAAATCAATATGGTCCCCATGGAGCCAGACACAGTTCTGCTGTTCAGCTCCGTGTTTATCAGACACACAGTGATATATAAAGAAGACAATCCATTCTTCCTTTTATTCCTGATAAGCACATATTGGTGTGTGTCTCATTGAGTGACTATTATTATACTTTTTCATTCATCACAAGCACTTTCTCATTTGATTAACTAACTAAACTTGCCTTTAGTCATATGTGAAAATTCAGTGTTAACGTTGCACCTACATGTCAATTAACTCTCATTAGAGTATTAGTAGAGTATTTGTAGACGGTCTGCTTAATATCATGTGAACACTTTATTGTGATGGTCCCCCAACAAACATTCTATTGACTATAAGTAACGGCAAGCTACATGTTATTCCACTAAGTAAAGTGTTATAAAATTGCATTACTCCCTAAAAAAGTAACTGTTACTTAGTTACATTTTATAGAAAGTAATGTGTTATGTTACTTTTTTTTCTCACCTTGGCTGGACTTGCTTATTTATTTTTTAAAAACAAATAAAATATTCTATTTTTGGCAAATGTACAGGCCCCTTGAAACCAAACGTGAAAAGAATAAGCGTCAGCTTGAAGAAAGTGAAAAAATTCAGGCCAGTACAGGGTGTAGCAATAAAAAAAGAAAGAAAGAAAGAAAGAAAGAAAGAAAGAGAAAAAGAAAAGAAACAAATGTGATGTTTAACTGCAGTCATTTTTGCTCATTCTTATGGTTGGATTGGACCATTGAAGGTCAGCAGCAAAGACATTAATGAAGTGAAATTAAATACAAAGTGTATTTGTGATATTTAACATTTAATTATTGCAGGTTTGTGTAATATTCTGAGAACTGAATCTGTTTTTGTGCAAGTGAGATGAGTAAATGCATGCTTACATTTAGTCTAGAGTTACATTAACCATCATGATTACACAGCGCACACAATGCCTCTACACCTCACTCACAATTTTTTGTTTTCTTTTGGGAACAGAAAAGCTGTTAGTCAATAAATGTGAAAAAGTAACATGCCTTACTTATTTGAAAAAGTAATTCAGATATTTTGTTGTAAATTTAAAAGTAATGTGTTACTTTACTCATTACTTGAAAAAAGTAATCTGATTACCTAACTCGTGTTTACTACTAATGCATTACCCCCAACACTGTCTACTAACCCTAACCCCTTGTTCTACTAATACAAACCCTACCCCTAACAGTCCACTAATACTGAACTAATACTATAATGAGAGTTAGTTGACATGTAGGTGCAATGTTAATTCTAGTCAACAGAATATCTGAAGGGGACCATCAAAATAAAGTGTAATTCTAACATAATTTGATATTGTAAAAAAGTATTAGGATGTACTCCACCCTAGCCAGCCTTCTCTCTTTCTATTTTATCACCTTTGCTCTCTCTCTCTCTCTCTCTCTCTCTCTCTCCACAGGAGGATCGGATGTTCTCGAGTCTCCAGGAGGGCAGTCGGCCGGCAGACGGACTGGCTCCACACTAGACTGGGCATCCGTACACAGTCAGACATTTTCTCATCAGTTTTACTTTCACTAGCCTCAGCTAAACATGCTTGTTGCCAGCAAACATTCTCACACATATGTATACATGAGAAACCACATGTGAGCATTCATTATCTTAATCTATATATGGTTTTCTCTTAAAGCCTAAGTAATCTAGAATGGTAGAAGATGATATTCAAGAATATGATGACGCATAAGCATCTATCCACACAATGGCAACTTATGATGAAATGATTGATGGGGTGACCGGCACATGCAACCAGGTTTTGATATTAATTTTTTATTATCAGTTTTTTAATTAAATGAATCAAATTAAGTAGCTAAATATTAAATAGTCTACAAATAATTAATAAACTAAAATGAAACAATTTGTGTAAATTATTTTGTGCACTGTGAATTAATGTCCTCCAATTTTATGATTTAAGGATTAGGTTCATACTGCAACAGAGAATGTATATGTTTGTCTGTGTTATTTTGTCAGATTTTTTAAATTGCTACATAATCATCATCTCTCTTTCTCACACTCTCTCGCTCAGTGAAACCAGAGCAGGGGACATTCCTTCTTAAAATGGCTCCCTCTTCCTCTGTCTCATCCAGAGGATGGTGTTATTAAAGCAGTATTTCAGGCCTGTCATAAAGTCTCTTAAGGATAAAGTATCATAAGTGTCTCCAGATGATTAAGGTTTTAATACCTCATTACAATAATATGAGGTCTTTAATTGTTTATATATACAGTGGGTACGGAAAGTATTCAGACCCCCTTAAATTTTTCACTCTTTGTTGTATTTCAGCCATTTGCTAAAATCATTTAAGTTCATTTTTTTCCCTCATTAATGTACACACAGCACCCCATATTGACAGAAAAACACAGAATTGTTGACATTTTTGCAGATTTATTAAAAAAGAAAAACTGAAATATCACATGGTCCTGAGTATTCAGACCCTTTGCTGTGACACTCATATATTTAACTCAGGTGCTGTCATTTCTTCTGATCATCCTTGAGATGGTTCTACACCTTCATTTGAGTCCAGCTGTGTTTGATTATACTGATTGGACTTGATTAGGAAAGCCACACACCTGTCTATATAAGACCTTACAGCTCACAGTGCATGTCAGAGCAAATGAGAATCATGAGGAGCTCAGAGACAGAATTGTGGCAAGGCACAGATCTGGCCAAGGTTACAAAAAAATTTCTGCTGCACTTAAGGTTCCTAAGAGCACAGTGGCCTCCATAATCCTTAAATGGAAGACGTTTGGGACGACCAGAACCCTTCCTAGAGCTGGCCGTCCGGCCAAACTGAGCTATCGGGGGAGAAGAGCCTTGGTGAGAGAGGTAAAGAAGAACCCAAAGATCACTGTGGCTGAGCTCCAGAGATGCAGTCGGGAGATGGGAGAAAGTTGTTGGAAGTCAACCATCACTGCAGCCCTCCACCAGTCGGGGCTTTATGGCAGAGTGGCCCGACGGAAGCCTCTCCTCAGTGCAAGACACATGAAAGCCCGCATGGAGTTTGCTAAAAAAACACCGGAAGGACTCCAAGATGGTGAGAAATAAGATTCTCTGGTCTGATGAGACCAAGATAGAACTTTTTGGCCTTAATTCTAAGCGGTATGTGTGGAGAAAACCAGGCACTGCTCATCACCTGTCCAATACAGTCCCAACAGTGAAGCATGGTGGTGGCAGCATCATGCTGTGGGGGTGTTTTTCAGCTGCAGGGACAGGACGACTGGTTGCAATCGAGGGAAAGATGAATGCGGCCAAGTACAGGGATATCCTGGACGAAAACCTTCTCCAGAGTGCTCAGGACCTCAGACTGGGCCGAAGGTTTACCTTCCAACAAGACAATGACCCTAAGCACACAGCTAAAATAACGAAGGAGTGGCTTCACAACAACTCCGTGACTGTTCCTGAATGGCCCAGCCAGAGCCCTGACTTAAACCCAATTGAGCATCTCTGGAGAGACCTAAAAATGGCTGTCCACCAACGTTTATCATCCAACCTGACAGACCTGGAGAGGATCTGCAAGGAGGAATGGCAGAGGATCCCCAAATCCAGGTGTGAAAAACTTGTTGCATCTTTCCCAAAAAGACTCATGGCTGTATTAGATCAAAAGGGTGCTTCTACTAAATACTGAGCAAAGGGTCTGAATACTCAGGACCATGTGATATTTCAGTTTTTCCTTTTTAATAAATCTGCAAAAATGTCAACAATTCTGTGTTTTTCTGTCAATATGGGGTGCTGTGTGTACATTAATGAGGAAAAAATTGGCTGCAATATAACAAAGAGTGAAAAATTTAAGGGGGTCTGAATACTTTCCGTACCCACTGTATATATATATATTTATTTTTTTTAATTTTTTTTCATACTGCGTTACAGAAACATAGCTTAGATTCAGCCTAAATTATTCGTTTCAGCCTAAATTATTATTTTCTTATTTTCAGGTATATAGCCTGATAGGGATGGGGGGTGGGTGTAAAAATTTATTCAAGTCAAGTCAAGTCTGCTTCTGTCATCAATTGTCTGCACTTGCTGCCACCTAGCGGCGTATGAACTAACTATATGTCAGTAACAACCTTTTGGAAGGAGCAGGACAATCCTTTGGCATCATGTTTTGGCTACTGGCCATGCAGCTAGTCAATATTTTCCTGGAAGACACATTAGATGTGAACGCTCACTGGAGCCAAGCAACCTCAGATGTTTTCCTTTGCCGTTTCTGCTTCCATTCATGAGGAGTTGGAGCTCAGCCCAAATAGCTGTGTGATCCGTTAGTGATTTATAACTGTGCTGTATTGTTTAATCTCCTAAATTATACTAGCAGACACTGGAAATGTTTCCACAGTTTTCTAAACGCTGCCTAACCTTGATGAATTTTTTCAGCCCACATGCCTGGAGTCTTTTGCCTGTGAGAGATACATTGAACTATTCATAATAGACTAATCAAATGGTCTGTCAGCAATTTTCTTGTCTGCCTTCCTTGCTGGAAACTCCAGCTTAAAAATGGCATTATGTGTTTTAGACAAGGTTGCTGGTCCAACCTAGTAGACAATCTTGGACCACCAACAAACCTACAACCAGCTGATTAAACCAGTCACACATTTTAGTGTTTGTTTTATCACAGTTCTTCAAAATGTAAGGCTACAGACCACAGAATGCAAATTCAATCTTTTGTCCACTGTAGAAAATGTGTTATTGAGTGCAATTCTCTCTCTACTCATTCATTAGCAAATTACAGTAAATGCACGTTATTATTCTAAAAAGTGGAAAGTTTTAAGAGCTATTTGCAAGCTGGCTTTTGCTACTCTAAATAAAAGCTTGTGCTTAATTAAAGAGTATCCCATGATCAAGCTCTGTGTTGTATAATGGGTTGTGTTTATCCCTCTCCATGTGTGAGGCAACAGCTAAAGAGACTAGACTGTTCAGACCCGTGTTTGCTCAAGTTATATTTTTAAAGTCTGTTATTTCCTCTTAAGAATATTTGCAGTGCACACAACAGCATTTAAGTGTGGATTAAAGGGCGCTTGTAAAGCTGCTTCAAGCCCCTTCGGAGCCCCTGCTTCAGACCCACCCAACAGCAGCAGACCTGAGCCGAGCCCTGCATCCACTCACAATAAACTCGCTCCGACAGCCCAGCCCACAACACTGCTGACAGTTTAATGTGCTGGTTCATCACTCTGAAGTATAACAAAGGGAAAATCTCAAATAAATAGCCCTAAACATATTAATTAACAAGATAAAGCTATTGCGAAAAATGTATTTGTAAGATGGTACCAGCCTTAGCTATAGGGGTGTCAAAATTGACGTGTTGTTATTTTTTTTTTATCAGTTTAACGTGTTAAAAAATATATAACTCAATAAATGCAACATCCATTTCTGTCATCATTTTGCTGCGCTATATGATAGTGCTATCATTCATTCAAGTGCTATTAAACCACTCAAGAGCTCAAATACACTGGTGCGCTGTCTGTGAACAGCTCTCTGTGAACAAACACACGCACAGAATGCCAGCATTGACACATTGAATTATGTCAAAATTCCCATTTCGTCGAGAATCCTAGTAAGCTCAGTCTTAAAATAGTTAAATTAACTTAAAGAGTGAGAAAATAGGATGTGTGTCAGATCCGCATAAAGTGCGTCAAGTCTTTAAGTGACAGCAGCCTAATAAACCTGATGCTGTCTGTCATTAAAGGGTTAGTTCACCCAAAAAAGAAAATTCTGTCATTTATTACTCACCCTCATTCCGTTCCACACCCGTAAGACCTTCGTTCATCTTCGGAACGCAAATTAAGATATTTTTGTTGAAATCCGATGGCTCCGTGAGGCCTGCATAGGGAGCAATGATATTTCCTCTCTCAAGATCCATAAAGGTTCTAAAAACATATTTAAATCAGTTCATGTGAGTACAGTGGTTCAATATTAATATTATAAATCGACGAGAATATTTTTGGTGCGCCAAAAAAAACTAAATAACGACTTAGGGGCAGTCGTGGCCTAATGGATAGAGAGTCGGACTTGTAACCCATAGGTCATGGGTTCGAGTCTCAGGTCCGGCAGGGATTGTCGGTGAGGGGAGTGAATGTCCAGCGCTCTCCCCACCCTCAATACCACGACTGAGGTGAGACCCTTGAGCAAGGCACCGTACCCCCAACTGCTCCCCGGGCGCCGCAGCAATGGCTGCCCACTGCTCCGGGTGTGTGTTCACGGTGTGTGTGTTCACTGCTGTGTGTGTGCACTTGGATGGGTTAAATGCAGAGCACAAATTCCGAGTATGGGTCACCATACTTGGCCACATGTCACTTCACTCACTTCACTTATTATATAGTGATGGCCGATTTCAAAACACTGCTTCAGGAAGCTTCAGAGCGTTATGAATCTTTTGTGTTGAATCAGCGGTTGCTCTTGACTGAATAACCGGCATGTTTCTACAGTAGCCCTAAACGGACAAACTGCTCTACAGAGCATGTTTGCTTGAGTGGCTACTCTCTGCTGTCTCGGACGATGACATCTTGTTAGCTTCTAACACACCGTAGTTTCTCCATATTGCAATTCGCAACCTCACCACTAGATGCCGCCACCACTAAATTATCTCACCACTAGATAATTTACACACTGCATCTTTAAATTTCTGTATACATTTACCTGTTAGACCAACCTGAATATCTTAAAGCGATGAAGGTTGGGTCAAAAACAATGAAAACAATAACTTTTTTGTACATTTTAGCAAGGCAGGTAAAAATCAGAACCTGCCCGACTGGGCCTGTAAAACAAAAAAAACAAAAAAAAAAAACTTAGGACTGAGCCCTGATAAATTAAAGGCACAGCTAAATGTGACATTTATTACAATAAGTTTATGTGAAGATTGTTTTAAGTTCACTTAAATTAAAAGTTTATCAATTTTTTTAAAGCCTATTAAATATTAAAATTGATAGTTTTCAATTATACTGTTGAATGGCTATAATTAATTGCTAAAACTGAGAAAAAATCTATTTAAATTCCCCATGAAATCAAAATTGAAGTTTTTTTGCTTCTAGTATGAATATGTTATCATTACTGTTATGTATAAGCTAGTGTGCTCCAAAAACAAATACAATATTTGCATTTAGAAGATATAAGCATTCAAAACTTAGACTGTTTCTCAATGTTTTCTGTTTAATAAATGTGCTTTCTTATGCTCAAATAGGGTTAAAAAAGCCAATGCGCATGCACACTCCTAAGTGGTTGTCTCAGAACATTGACTGTTTCAGCTGCAGAGCTGCAATGACTTTATCAATCAGCGATTGGCTCTTTTATTTAGAAGGCGGGACTTATTCCGTCATTTTGCACATTACACTTTCTCCCATTCATAGTAATATGAGTGCACTGTCTTTCTATATACAAAGTCTTTGATGTTACCTATGCTTTGTCAATGATTCTTTTTAATATGCCAATAAAAAAACTGCAGGCATCTTTTTCTTCAGCGTCTTCTGGGATTTCTAATGGTTCGATTCTCTCAAGTCTGCATTCGGTGCATCCTCAATATCAAGAACACATCCGGATACTTTCATGTTACCTCTGTAATTACTTTTTGAGAAGAGAATTGGAATTGAACTTTAGGAATTGACGTAGCATGCAGTGGCAGATGCAGAAAGTGGATGATGGATGGGCCTCTAAAAGTGTGCGTGGGCTGGAATACTTCACATCACCCCACATTTTCAACGAGCTCGATTTGGATGTAAAAAATTGATGGACTGGTCCTTGCGCAGCACTATAAACGCCCATGACTTAAGGTGAAGTATGTAAGATAAAGATTAAACAGGTCATGAACATGCCAAAGCGAATGGGGCTTTGCAATGCGCTACAAGGAATGCTTCAATACAACATCATCATGCACTCATTCAGAAAGACAAATGATCCCTTTTTCTTTTTATGTGTCCAGTGTGAACAGCCTCAAATAGTTGTGGCGCGTTATGTCAAAAAATGCTCCCGGTGCAGATATGTTTGGATTTATTATAAGCCTGTGTTGTCTACTTAATTGCTCTCTCATGATGACACATAGCAACACAGCTAAAAGTATTCCTCATATGTTGGACCTTTTATTGTCTTTTATAGGCTACTTCTCCCTGTTGAGACATGCCTTCACAAGCCCCCGTTCGAGCTGTGGTGTTTGATTTGGGAGAGGCTCAGGCTCAATGCATGGAAGGGCCGTTTGCAGGGTTGATTTATTTTTGAAATTCCGCTAGGTGCCACTAGTGTCGCAGAAACTATAAACTTCACCTACGCTGTAATTGTAATTGTGCAGTGCATTCAAGTGTGAGTGGCTGCCATGTGAAAAAATGTAAAATTATTTTACATTTATCTCATTAGATATTTAAGTTGAAACCCAATTTAAAAGTGTAATTCGGTAATCTCTCTCTCTCTCTCTAAAAAAATCCTGTCTTCACTAATGTGCAATGAATTCTGTGGTAGACAAGGCCATTCATTTCACAGGAAAGAAGGATGCATTTGGAGGAGACTTTTATATGGGACAGCCTTTGTTGCACCTTCGAATCTGCTTTCGCATGCGGCTTTCAAAGGATGCAGCATCTGAATTGGGACACAGTCACAGTCTCTTGCCAATTCATAGTTTTTAGTCACATGACTGCCATGGAGACCCAGAGGGCAAAACATGCAGAACTGCAAGTTTTGGGTGATGTGATCCATATACAGCACCTGCAGTATTTCAACTACTAAAAACAGTGGGATGTTCTAAAACGCTTAACGTGAAAAACACTTAAAGTCCCTTAATGCACTAAAACAGTGTTATTAAAAGATCAAATTCAGTATAAACCTTATTGAAGATGCATACTAAATACAGGCGAGCAGATGAGCCCATGGTTAAGCAGTTTCTTTATAATAGTTTTGTTTGGAAAAATGCTTAACGAGAAACTGTGCGTTGTGTATATATTTTGGGTTCATCTGCTTGTATGCATCAACAATAAGGTGTATACTGAATTTGGTCTTTTAATATCACTGTCTTACTACATTAGTACACAAACCTGGTAAAAATGACTGGCGGGCAATGGAGGAAAGCTTTTTGCCCTCTTGGTGGGTGTTCCTATAAGAGTGTGACATCATGTGAAAATGATGAATATGGATCAATGATTTTGATGACATCACTCTGCACTTTGCAGCTTCTCATCAGAATTTTTTCTGTCCAATCAAATGCTCTCTAGAATCTAAAGCATCCCGCCCCCAACATTATAAATAGACACTGAAGCTGCAGCTAAAATCGGTCACTTGTTCACACCTTTACTATTTCTACATGGTGAATGGCATATAGATATAGGGGATAGGGAACGATTCAGACAGTATGTTTTCCATTCGAGAGAATGAAGTCTGGTTTGTGTCACGCGGAGCTGTTTGACATCAGTATCAGTACTGGTATCAGATGCCATTAAACAAATATTTAAAATTAGGATTAATTAGCCTACATAA
>RJVU01015056.1:1142663-1204090 GCA_003731715.1 Anabarilius grahami
TATATATATATATATATATATATATATATGTACATGAAGTTTCTTGTCAAGGCAGTCTACCAGCAAGAAAACAAGGTACCATGTTACAAAACTTAACTTCTGTTAAGATGGATTTTCCAGCTTGAACCAAAAATACATTCTTAGTAGCAACTTCAATAGAACACCTTAGCCACCAGGTGGCGCTGAAATGCTTGTGAATCCTCAAAGAACAGCTGGCTCTACTAAATGTCATCTTTACAATTAAGTATACATTTTGTACAGCTGAGTTGTTGAAAAAACAATTGGGGGACAAGCTAAAAAGAAAGACTTTTAGTTGTGTGGTAGCGTCCCCCAAGATAAACAAATTAGATTATCTTCAACTCAGTCTAACCCAAATGACAGGCCAAGATGACACGGGATAGTGGCATCTTCACCATTTATGGTCTCTGTTAGATTTTACTCAGCGCTTGCTGATCCATGTCATTTCGCCCTCAGTATTTCCAACACACAGTTGGCTATTCGCTCTGACTCATGGGTGCTAAGACCAGTATGCATCACACTCAGCACAATAGAGGAGTCAGATCTTCAGCCTTGTGCACGCATCAGCACGTGAATCATGGTAATCCTCACATGGGTGTGGAGTACTTTGGGCCCATTTCAGCCACAAAATATATGCCCTCCATGCTGGGTCTGCACTCTTTTAGTCCCTGTTACTCACAGATAAATAAAACAAAAAGCATACACATGGTGAGTCACTGTTGGTTTTGCAATGCAGCAAACTCCAGAGCGTCATATTACGTAACGCCGGAGTGTGGGCTGGTTTTGACTAAGTGGTGTTGACCAGGTTTATCACAGCCCTCAGAGCTTATCAGTGTCTTTCCAAAGACAATCAGAGTGACATGATGAGTGACTACAGCATGCAAAATAACTCAGCTAATCATATGTTGAAGGCTTCTATCTTTTTATTCCAATGATGAATTTTAGTCACAATGAATGCTTCAGAACAGCATTTCCTCATTGTTTACTTGAAATAGGATGGAAAAGCATTATTTTAATAGATGCAAGAGGCGTTGATAGACTCGTAGTTTCCTTGTGCAAACACTGAGGTAACATAATTATATATTGCTTGGGTATCATGACTTTGAATAGCTGTATTTGTGCTTTGGAGCAATAACGAATCAAACATAATATCACTTTAAATTCTTAGAGATGAAAGCATGACGAGTCTGAGTTTGACCTTCCCCACCATTAGCACTCAATACACTTTAAAGGAATAAGTGACCTTTATTTGCAGTGCACAGGGACTTCAAAATATGTGTCTATATGACAACAGAGAATGGAGCGTTTATGGTGTTGACTGAAAAGTGACTTCTGCCTGAGGAGGTGTGTGTGTGTGTGTGTTTGCACATGCCTGTTGTTCTGTTTTGAAGTCTGTGGACAGATTGATGGATTTAGAAGAGCAAAAACTTTTATATTGTGCTCTGCTGCTTGGAATCATTATGCTGCCATAAAACTTGCCTTAATCACACCCTATGGAGTTGGAAATTTCTCAGATACACTTGTAAACACACACACACACACACACACACACACACACTCTCCTGTTCGTTTTTGTGAATTGTGGGGACATTCCATAGACGTAATGGTTTTTATACTGTACAAACCGTATTTTCTATCCCCCTACCCCTAAACCTACCCATCACAGGAAACTGTGCACACTTTTACTTTCTCACAAAAACTCATTCTGTATGATTTATAAGCCTTTTGAAAAGTGGGGACATGGGTATGTCCTCATAAGTCACCCTCTCCTTGTAATACCTATGTAATACCCATGTCATTATACACATTTGTGTCCTGATATGTCACAAAAACACACACACACACACACACACACACACACACACACACACACACACACACACACGTCTGGTTCACTATCCTTGTGGGGACTCTCTGACGTAATGGTTGTTATACTGTACCAACTGTATATTCTATCCCCTTACAAAAACTCTACCCCTAAACCTACCCATCACAGAAAACTTTCAGCACTTTTACATTTTCAAAAAAAAAAATTTTTTTTTAAAATTATTTATAAGCTTGTTTCCTCGAGGGGACCTAAAATGAGGTGACACGAGTCCCCATCAGTCTGTGTGCTTTCAGGTTGAAGTCCCCACCAGGATAGAAAAACATGTACACACACAATAGGCGGTCGCCTATTGAAAACAAAAGCGTAGCTTGATGACGCAGAGTTTGAGCGCGGAATCTTGGGAGATGTCGTCTTTACCTCACAGTCAGTGGAAAATAATCGGGACGGGACTCGGGCAGAAATCATGTTCATGGATGAGATTATTAAGGTTACTGTAGTATGAAGCAGCGCAAAGCCGAGTGATGTTGGAGCTGAACGAGGCCGCTGGAGAGATTGCTAATGAGAGACGAGCACAACACACGCCTCATGAGCAGCGGAACTTCTTCCGGTCAAGTCTGTGAGGGAATGCAGCGCTGTTTTATCATATTGGATACATTTGAGTGAGTTGCTTCCGAGCGAACGCTGTGAGACACTTGTTGCACACTGCAGTAAGCTAGATCGATTTTATATAGCAATAATTAGTTTTCTGTCTATAAATGTAACCAAACAGTTGTTCCCTTGTCTAATAAAACATGTAATATATTAAAATAATTGGAGGGTAGCGCGGGTATGATTACGCACAGACAGTCAGACACGTCCATGTCCTAGTCAGCGAGTCAGCAAACATATATAACATCGTTCTAGTGGTTTTTGGATATTTAAAAAAAAAAATCCAACATATTGTGCCTTTAAGCCCCACAACTGTTTTCAACATTGCTAATAATAAGAATTTTTTTTTTTTTGAGCACCAACATCAGAAACTTATTTTAAAAACATTAAAACATCTTCTGTCCCCTAACTTTTGAATGGTATCAGCAAAGATCAGGATGTCTCTAGATGTCTCCAAATGCAGGTTTTGTCAGATTTAGCTCACTTCCAGGAACAAACTTGTCCCCGAAGTATAGCTAAGTATGTACACACTCACAAATTTAGGTGATGCATTCCCTGCAGAAAAGTTAAGCATTGCTGGTCACCAGCATAAGATATGTACACATGCTTATCCTTCACACAAACATGCATATATAGACACATACATTGAAATAAAAGCACAAAAATCTAAACACAGATGGATGCATGTAAACAAACAGGTGCCACACACAAACACTGCTACTCTGAACTCTTGGCAGAAATGCTTGTTTATCTCTCCGTACCTGTCACTCGCAACATACTGGAGCAAAGTCATCATGACAGAACTGTTTACCAAAATGATTTAGTAACATATCTTTCCAGCTGTCTCCTTCAGGAGTAGACTTTATACTCATCAAATTTCCTTGTGAAAACACTGCATCAATACAACACAGCAAAACATGTTACACTAAAGAAATATTCAAATATATATACAGTAACATAATATATATATTATCAGTATTATAGTATATACTGATAAAAAACAGTTCATGGGCAATTCGCAACATTTTTTAACTTAATATAAAAATAACTTCATCAGATAGTCTGACAATGATGCTGTTGTCAGATGCTCTAGTTCTGTTTTCAGTTCTGCTGAATGTACAGATGAAGCTGAAATCATTGCTATCCCCCACCTGTTCTTTATCACATTGGTATTGTGTTAAACACTGTTGATTAGACATAAGCTTCATCTTATCACTCTAACACATGTCCTCCACTGGGACATAGTTCAGCCCCTCTTTACCACCGTGTAGCTCCCCAGGGTCTCTTGAGTCCAAGTATTGCACAATACCCTCATCAGCCATCAGACTGTATAGGGCCATACTCATTCACGCAGCCTTGCCTTTTGTGTGAGGCAATTCTTCAGACAAAGATATGC
Organism: Anabarilius grahami; assembly: GCA_003731715.1. NCBI lineage: Eukaryota > Metazoa > Chordata > Actinopteri > Cypriniformes > Xenocyprididae > Anabarilius > Anabarilius grahami. Next base: position 1,146,554 of record RJVU01015056.1, read on the forward strand.
ACAGACACATATACCCCCAAATCCCCCCACTTTGCCCTTCTACATCCCATCTGCCCCCTGCCCCCACACATCCTCAACTACAAGCCCTCCTAGGCCCTGGACTTCATCCCTTCATATACCCCTAAACCAGCTGTCCGGGAGCTGAATCCCCTGAGGGAATAAACAGGTGCTGAGCTTGTGCTGGCCACTGCAGTCAAGCTGCACATTTTAACACTCACAACCTCCATCCTGCCACACGCTGTCACACAGATGACAAACACACACACGCTTAGCTATCTAACTGAGGATATACCATACAGACCTTTGTAAACTACCATATACTGTTCAAAAGTTCAGGGTCAGTAAGAATTGTTTATATTTTTGAAAGTAGTCTCTGCTCACCAAGGCTGCATTTATTTACTACAATACAGTAATATTGTGAAATAATATTGCAATTTTAAATGTTTAATATTTTCTTTAAATGTGTTTTTATTTTAAATTATTATTTTCAGCAGTCAGTCTTCAGTGTCACATGATCCTTCTGAAATTATTTTTAATTTTGTGCTTAATTTTGATTTTTTTAAATTAAATTATTAAAGAAATTGTGGATTATTCAGGATTATTTGATGAATGCACAGTTCAAAACACCATTTATTTGTGTCTTTATTATCACTTTTAAACAATTTAATGTGACCTTGCTGAATAAATGTTTTAAAAAAAACAAAACAATGAATGGTATTGTGTATTTTAGATGTACATATGTCATATTTAGACCGCTTTTGACAACAAATGCATCCTTAAAGTATGTCTACGTAAACTCGCACACAAACGTGTTGTTAAAGTTTCCTCTGAGGAAATATTAATTCTTGAAACCTATATTTCAGCCAATTAGACGCACAAATCTGTTCATTATAGTAATTTTTCATCTTCTGTATTCCTGAGGTGTGTCATGCTGTGCACAGAAGGATCTGTTTATGCATCAGTTTTGAGTATATATTGACTATAACCATGTGGGAGGACAAGAAGAAAGGAAATGCTGTAAAAAATATATACATCAGATGTACTTTAAAATAGATAAAAGGAAGAAGCAGAGCCAGCATGCTGAGCTGAGGTCCAGGGTATTTTTAGCACATGCTAGTGAACTGTTTTAAAAGTTGCCATACACAAATTGAACTAAACCTGTGTGGGCAGACTTTAATGACCTCTAATGTAAAACTTCATGAAATTCATGAAATTGCCATGATTTTTTATCATAACATCTGAGAAAATTGAGAAATTGGCATAAAAACTGCACACTTCTTACTTATTGCTCCCTTCTTGCGTAATGTCTTGTGTAGAGGGACAAAAATCTTGGGCTCAATCTGATAAGGATAAATCATATCTGACTAGTGCAGTCCCTTATGTTTGCATTTTGCATGTAACAGCTGGCCCTTGGGCGCACACACGTCTTTAACACTTATGACCTAACTCCCACTGGCATATGTTCATGTGTGTGTGTGTGTGTGTGTGTTCCTAAAGATGATGGTCAGTAATCACATACAACAAACACAAACAAAAAACATTCAGGTTAAAAAGTTAAAAACAAAAATCAAAACAACATAGATAATCATGCAAAAAAAAAAATCATGATGATAAAATATCATCACAAGTCCACACAAGAACTAAAAAGTGGAGGAAATATTATACTACATACATTTTTATCTCTTCTATGTTAGCTAACTGTTTATAAAGTGCGGAAAGAAAAAAAAAGCGGTTTGTTACTTGTTTATTGTTCTTCAAAATAGTCAATTTTTGTGTATATATGAGTTTACTACTACATTAGGGATGTGTATGACCACATGTTGTTGTCATGCTGAGGCAAGGCATCTGCATACTCAATGTCTTTCATACCCGCTCCCACACTAAAAAAAGCAGCCCATGCCCAATATCACATTAATTAACACTCAGTTCGGTAGAATACCCCACTTTGCCTACTCACAGACGGTCCTATGAGAGAAAGAGTCGGGGTGGGAGAGCAAAGGGAATGTCACTCTTTTCTCTTTTGAGAATTAAACTGTAACTGCTTTTACTGAGTCTGTGTATGATAAGGTCTTGTATAACTTGTTTCCTGTGTGTCACTGTCTAATAGTGGTTATTGGGTGGATTTTATGAGCGTTTACAATAGCACAAGAGGAAGAGAGCAATAAAACTGTTCAGTAGGACTGTTTCATATGTATGACATTGCTTCTATCTGTGGTAGCCTATAGCCTATGCTTTTGTGTATATAAGGGAGTATTTTGGCCATGTGATGTCAACATGTCGCACTCATGGACCACCAGAAAAACCATATTTCCGAAACTACTACTCATTGCTTTAGGGGTAAAACTTTTTAATGAGGAAAAAAAAACTGAGTGCACCTTTAAATACAGACGCAATACATCACAGAGAGCCGCACCACACAGCACAGCGGATGACTTTAAATTTGAGCAAACCTCACTTTTTAACACAAAAACGTAGGCTATATTACAAACAGATGAGGTAATAAATTATTTAATTAAATATATCTGTTTTCTTTCCTTTCCAACTTGTCCAGACGGGATGGAGGGGACTATTTTCCTGCGCGGAGTGATATGAATGGCCTGGCAGTGAGTGGTGTGTGGCGCGCGCTATGCCTGATGATCTCGGGAGACAGACGGAGCTGAGCTGAGCGCTGAACTTGAGACTGTGTCTCTGTCACGCCTCAAGTCCCTCTTACTTTCCTCCATATTATTATCTTATTTTGATTTTACGCCTTCGGTTTATACTGAAAATTAAAAAGTATCCTGAATCTCTCTCCGAGTTGCGTGAGGGACTGCGCAATAGAGGAACGTTGAACTGAATTCAACATGTCAATTTTACCCTTTACTCCGCCGATCGTGAAGAGGTTGCTGGGCTGGAAGAAGGGAGAGCAGAACGGACAGGAGGAGAAATGGTGCGAAAAAGCCGTCAAGAGTCTGGTGAAGAAGCTGAAGAAAACGGGACAGCTGGACGAGCTGGAGAAAGCCATCACAACTCAGAATGTCAACACAAAGTGTATCACCATACCACGGTGAGTGCTCTCAAATACATCCTCGACTTTACCGAGGGAAAACATTGGGTTGTGATGAAGTGGGGCTGTTTTACTGTCGTGACTTTAGCTGAACCAGCCCGGATAGTCTCAAACTGAAGCTATAACACATTTAAACAGCACAGGAAAGTTAAAGAAAGAAGCAGAGCCCCTTCTGTTTAGAAATCAACTCTTGTGTTTCCTGCATAGATCTTAAACACCATCTCATACTATGAGTGCAGCAGCTCGTATCTGTTTAAATGATCAAATTCTTACACTCCTGTTGATTTATTATGACTTTATACTCTTCTGGGCTTTCATAAACCCACATTTAGCTTGCTTTGGGTTGTCATTTACTCTCGGATGAGGTTATATAACCCGACCTTAATCTGGGGAGCGCTGTAGCTGCTTTATCTGGGCTAAACGGCGTGTTAGGAATTCCGTGCTTATATTTTGGATGGCGGATATATTTGGCGCAGGACGTTCATCTCTATTATTCTTCATAAGTGTGTGAGCATCGGTGGATATAGGATGTAGGTTGTGGTCTAAAGTTGTTTTTTCCTCTCAGTTTTGCAATGACTAGTTAATCTTGTTATGTCACAGTACGATGCAGGCCAACTGCTCACAGGTCTTGCCCGTACGAGCCCACAAGCCCCTACACTCAGCAGATCTTCAGTCTCTGCACTTCAGTACCATAGACTGTTCAGTGCAGAGAAACATGGCTTCTTTTCTTGATGTAGACAAACATTGTGCGAATTAAGAACTCACTAAAGAGGTCAGCGAAGAGTTTTTGTAAATGATGTTTTTTGTTGTTGTTGAAAGATATTGTCTTATAGACTGGTTTGGATAGAAGGCTACATAAAGGTTATTTGTTTATGTACTATCCATTTAGTAAGTTCTTAAACAGGTATATTTATTTTCAGGTATTGTGTTTATATACAGATTAATTAGAAGGTCAGCTAGAAGTTCACTTGAATTTTATGATAGGCTAATATATTCAGGAAGGATGCATTAAATTTATCAATAGTGACATTTTATAATGTTACAAAATATTTCTATTAAAAATAAATTGAACTTTCTTATCATCAAAGAATTTTTAAAAATATGTATCAAGGTTTCCACAATTTGTTTGTAATGTTTACATTAAGCAATAAAATAAGACTCGTAGTAGGGCTGGACGATTATGGCCTAAAATCAAAGCCTCGATTAATTGAACATTTTACCTCGATTACGATTAATGAACGATTATTTTGTTTGTTTTTTTGCCCTCATAGTTCACTGGCAAGGTTTATACTGTAAATATGACTATTAAAGGTGGGATATTTTTTCCTATTGAAAGAGTGATCTGATATAACAGCTCACTTTCAGCAGTTTTTTATCTATGTTCGTAACATTTCTTACATATTTCTGCTCGTTGTAAATCAGATAAAGATAAATTAGCACAGTACCAGTACGAGTGATTGCGTGTGTGAATTAGTCATACCGTCTCTCTATAAATTGTGAAGCTGTGGGTTGTAAATAGTTCCTTCAAAAGTAGAAAAATATATGCTAGAAGTTTTGAGTTTCTAAGCTACTTTAGTGATAAATCACAGGACAATGCTGACAACTAGTTTCTGCGTTCCTCTCTGTGTGCGCGATCTTCACGTTTTGCGCAGCTACTGTTTGTATGAGTGTTCGTGCCACAATGCAGCTGTGCGAGCATGATAGCTAGAAATAGTATACATCCAATCGTCTAAAATCGCTTGAATGTCCAAACTGGCAAACCTTAAAACAAATACAACTGACAAAGTTTAGTGAAGACGCAAGGCTCACCATTCGCGCGCCATCACTATGTGTTGAACCGGCGTTCACCTCCATGTTGCTTTTATGCCACTGACTGAACCTGGCGGAGTAACGTGGCTCCACACGCAGTAGTATGTTTTTAAAGGATTAGTCCACTTTTAAATAAACTTTTCCTGATAATTTACTCACCCCCATGTCATCCAAGATGTCCATGTCTTTCTTTCTTCAGTCGAAAAGAAATTAAAGTTTTTGATAACTTTTTAGTCAAAGTTTTGAACTAATTTTTCAAATTATTTCAAACTTTGACCTGTGGAGGGCAGTAATACACTTAGCAGTGTCTACACTGCCGGAATTCTAATAAAGAAGAAGAAGAGAGCTAGTTCAAGATGAGCATTTAAGGTTAAAACTAGATAAGACCCTTATTTCTCATCTGGGATCGTGTAGAACAATTTGAAGCTGCAGTAAAACTAATTTTGACCTTCAACTGTTTGGTGCCCATTCAAGTCTACTATATGGAAAAAAATCCTGGAATGTGTTCATCAAAAACTTTAATTTCTTTTCAACTGAAGAAAGAAAGACATGGACATCTTGGATGACATGGGGGTGAGTAAATTATCAGGAAAAGTTTATTTAAAAGTGAACTAATCCTTTAAGGGGGAAGTATTAACAGGATTAAAAAACCGAAATAACCGACATGGGAAAATTATGTTGGTATAGAGGTTCTGAATTTCGGTTTCGATTACTTTTCGATTAATCGTCCAGCCCTACTCATATGCATTTGACGCAGTGAACGCAGTTCAGTGTTTATGTCCGAACGCCGGCTCAGTATTGGCCGATGCTGTTCACGTGAGCAGCACGTGATGCTGGCGCTGGAGCCACCCAAAAATGAGTCAGCGTTTGGACGTAAACACGTAAGCGCTGAACTGCATTCACTGCGTCAAATGTGTACGAGTCTGACAGGGTAGAGAAGAAATTGTTGAATAAAGTTATTTTTGTTTTGTTGTTGCGCACAAAAAGTATTCTCGTCGCTTCATAACATTAAGGTTGAATGACTGTAGTCACGTTGACTATTTTAACTATGTCTTTTCTACTTTTCTGGACCTTGAATGGTGGTAATTACGCTGGATTTCAATTTCTTAATTTGTGTTCTGAAGATGAACGAAGGTCTTGCAGGTGTGGAACGACATGAGGGTGAGTAATTAATGACAGAAATGTCATTTTTGGGTAAACTAACCCTTTAAATAGGGTCACCAGATCCACCGGACTGCAGCGTCTGGTGTCTATTTCATACTGAGAGAGTAGGTAAGACTAAACAAGCTCTTGACAGAAAACGTGATGTGTTAACGTCTTGTGATGTGTCAATGTCGATGCTTTAATTATTTTCCATCTGCATCTGAATGACAGACATTTACAACCTAGTCAGTCAAATTGACGGATATTGATTATTTGTATTGTATTCTGGTCTTATTACCAGTAAAAATGTAGTAAATTAATTTGGATTTCAATTCAACAAGGTTACTGATAGAGTAACCTAGGTTTAAATCAATTTACAGAGACTAAAGTACTGTAAAGGTAAAGACTACAAAACCTCACCTCTCTGTATTCTTCAGCCTTATGATCACATGTAGCTGTAGCTGTCTGAAACGGGACCAGATTCTGCAAAATGACTATGCTGGAGAACCTCATATGAAAGTTTATTCATGAGCTATATGCAAAGTCATTTTCTTGACACATTTGGGTTGCTTGACTAAATTTACTATATTTGCTCAATTGGGTTGGCTAACGGAATTTAATTAAAAACCTCAAGACACTATGAAGGAGTATGTAATCCTATAGTCACAACATTTACATTTATAGTCCCTTCGAGATTTCCTTTCCAAATTTGAAGTTTGCATAATTTTGTGGTGTTACAGGGGCGAGCAGTGCAAGCCTGCATCACTTTTGTATTGGTTGTTGTTTCCAAACAACAGATCACTCAGTGAAAGCAGGGCTCCCAGCCAGAGGCCAGGCTGAGTCATCCCGGAGGGAGAGGGAGTTTGAGCCTGTGGCTTTGTGGTGTGACCCACTGGTGCTTCTCTGGTAAAGCTTGGTGGTGACAGAAACCATAACAAGTGAAGACTGCAACTATTGGGATGTGAGTACCAGTTCTTTGACTGGGTTAGTGTCAGTTAAGTGCATAAAAACAGTTTTAGCTTAGACTTCTGTCAGTTTTTTCCCCTTGTTGTTAGAGTAGTGTAACCTGAATCAGCGCAGTGTCCAGTCCAANCGCTTTGGATAAAAGCGTCTGCCAAATGCATAAATGGAAATGGAAATGGAAATGGAGGGAGAGGGAGTTTGAGCCTGTGGCTTTGTGGTGTGACCCACTGGTGCTTCTCTGGTAAAGCTTGGTGGTGACAGAAACCATAACAATTGAAGACTGCAACTATTGGGATGTGAGTACCAGTTCTTTGACTGGGTTAGTGTCAGTTAAGTGCATAAAAACAGTTTTAGCTTAGACTTCTGTCAGTTTTTTCCCCTTGTTGTTAGAGTAGTGTAACCTGAATCAGCGCAGTGTCCAGTCCAAGGCTCTATTCTTGGCCAGATCTGTAGACGGTAGCCTTCACATCTGAGATACAACACTCTGCCTCACCCTGCTGGAGGATCCAGATTCCTCAGTCAAACTCGACTCACCTCAAGCCACTCAATCCTGGCTTGCCCTCACACGCAGCTCATGCTGGAAACCTGTCCCGGCCTGCTAGAGATCCAGAGAAAGAGTGATAAAGAGATAGTATTGAGTGGAATAGGACACCAAGTTTAAAAGAAGCAGCGGAAAGAGGAGATGGAAGACAGATTGAAATTGTCCAAGACAGGATACGAAAAACATAATTATACCATTGTCACACTTCCTTCGCCTGCCATACACCTGTCGAAGCCCTATCGGAGTCTCCACATAGACTTCCTGAGAGGATGTCTGTTCCACAGCTTGTCTGTGTTCTGGGATGCCTATATCTCAACCCCACAGTCTTTGTTTGCTTTTGCACTTTTCGCACAATGACTTCAAAGGCATCTGAACTGTGAATAAAACCTGTGGATTGTGTGGGTGCATTCAGCCAAATTCTCAAACAAGTCGCCTATCAGCTATGAAATTGTATGTTCCCTGCCGTGGTGATAGAGTTTATTGTTGGCATTTGAAACTGAAAGTGTCTTCGCCTTGAAGAGATGTCTGGCTTTGAGTCTGACATCCTGAAACTCTATACAGTATAGAGTTATTCAAAGGCGCTTTTGATAAAACGTGGAGATTGGATGTCATTGGCTTGTAATTGATGTACCGAGGGTTGTTTTGTTTCAGCCAGGGTAATGCCTTCAAAGCGCCGCTCGTCTGAGGGAAGTGAATCTGTCTGATGATTCAGAGTTATTGTGTGGCAGCTGATCGAAAGAGAGTGAAAGACAGCGTGACAAATTTTCACAACTCTTTGAAGTGATGGCTGAAACAAACAATAAAGACACTATGTGACAAGCGCCGCTGGCCGCAGACTTGTCGTTGTCTTTTAACAGTTTTATCTAAAGCACCTTACTGTACTCTTATTACTGTGACTGTCCTGGAGAAACCTGCGGTTAGGTGTACTAATGATGATTCATGGTCGAGTAATGTTAAACTACGTATTTGTAGTATTGTTTAGTTTGTGAGTTGACAGAACAAATAGTAGTCTAATAGGCCTCAAGGAAATCCTGAGGCCCATTAGGCTGGTTTTGGGTTCACCTGATCCTGATCGAATGTTTCATGGTGTGCAGAGTGCAACTGAATGTAACAGTAGTATGTAGAAGACCAGACACACTTTTTAAAATTTGGACTATTTTTAACATCACTGTCTTAGAAATGCAAAGCTTGTGGTGGGTCTCTCTGAGACGCAAAACACAACACAATGGCCAAAGATGTCTGTCTGAATGTGTATGGCTGTAGTAGTGACGGTGCTCAAATAGCATTCGTGCAGCTTAAACAGCAAAATGTGATGCTAGCAATGCCAAGGTCATGGTTTCTTCTTTCAAGGAATGCATGAACTGATAAAATGTATACCTTAAATAAACACCTTAAAGTCCCCAAGTTTTTTGGCTTTTGGTATAAATATGTTAGCCTTAAAGGGTTAGTTCACCCAAAAATGAAAATTCTGTCATTTATTACTTACCCTCATGCCGTTCCACACCCGTAAGACCTTCATTAATCTTCAGAACACAAATTAAGATATTTTAGTTGAAATCCTATGGCTCCGTGAGGCCTGCATAGGGAGCAATGTACACTTCCTCTCTCAAGATCCATAAAGGTACTAAAAACATATTTAAATCGGTTCATGTGAGCACAGTGGTTCAATATTAATATTATAAAGCGACGAGAATATTTTTGGAGCGCCAAAAAAAACAAAATAACGACTTTAGTGATGGCCGATTTCAAAACACTGCTTCATGAAGCATCGGAGCACAGATGAATCAGTGTGTCGAATCTGCTGTTCGGAGCGCCAAAGTCACGTGATTTCAGCCGTTGGCAGTTTGACACGCGATCTGAATCGTGATTCGACACACTGATTCATTAAATGTTCCGATGCTTCCTGAAGCAGTGTTTTGAAATCGGCCATCACTAAATAAGTCGTTATTTAGTTTTTTTGGCGCTCCAAAAATATTTTCGTCGCTTTCTAATATTAATATTAAACCACGAAGGTCTTACGGGTGTGGAACGGCATGAAGGTAAGTAATAAATGACAGAATTTTCATTTTTGAAATTTTCAAAATGAAAATTCTGTCCTTAATTACTCACCCTCATGTTGTTCCAAACCTGTAAGACTTTCATTCATCTTTGGAACACAAATTAAGATATTTTTGATGAAAATCTGAGAGATTTATGTCCCTCCATAGACGATTATAAAAGAAAGAATCTACATAATCTAGTCAGCTCTCTAATAGATGGTCAACTAGTTGTCTAAACAACCAACTAGTCAACTATTGTAACCAATCCCTACCGTCAGCACTCTAATTAATGCACCGCTGCTAAAAAATATAAAAATTACACCCTAGTGTTTAACAGTTTGGGGTCAGCTTCTTCTTTTTTTTCTTCTTTTTTTTTAAATACTTTTATTTAGCAAGGTTGCATTAAATTGATCAAAAATAACAGTAAAGACATTTATAATGTTACAATAGATTTCTATTTCAAATAAATGCTGTTTAGATGCTTTAGAACTTTCTATTAATCAAAGAATCCTGAAAAAATATATCATAGAATTTACTATTTCAACATTGATAATAATAAGAAATGTTTCACCAATTCAGCATATTAGAATGATTTCTGAAGGATCATGTGATGCTGGAGACTGGAGTAATGATGATGACAATTCAATTTTGATATCACAGGAATAAATTACATTTTCACATATATTTCAATAGAAAATAGTTATTTTAAATTGTGATAATATTTTACGATATTACTGTTTTTACTGTATTTTTGATCAAATAAATGCAGCTTTGGTGAGCATAAGTGACTTCTTTCAATAGCATTAAAAAAATCTTTGACACCCCAAACTTTTGAACGGTAGTGTATGTCAGAAAAACTAGTCAACCTCGCTTATCAGCTAGTTGGTTGTTGGATGACTAATCGACTATCGTGACCCCCTCCCCACCCCAGTTCCTGATTCTCTCAAGAACCTTTCGGTTTCCAGACCAGATGTTTAATGAGGCACTACTAATTTGAGCAGTTTAGAACTACTGAATGTTGTTACCTTTTTGATGTAAAATATATCCCTGTCTGTGTGCGTGAAAGTTGTGTTCATATTTGTGTTCTGTTTGACTGATAGTGTGTGTCCGTAGGTGTTTGTGGATTCCCTGAGGGTGTTATGAGGGTTGTAACACCCAAGCGATGAAGTGGGCCAAGTGTGCCATGTCTTGACTGCGGTTGTGGTGAAGATTAGCGACACAGTTTGTCGTGTGTGAGTTTGTGTACAGTATGTGTTTGTGTGTCTCTGTGTTCTGGAAGTGTGTGTATTCATTGAATACGGTATGTGTACACACACTGTTTTTGTGTCTATGCAAGTCTGTGCAATGAGAGCAGGTATGTGAGTCTCGTGTGCTCGTGTGCGTCTCTCCTGTGTGTGTGTGTTGTTCGAGGCGGGGTTAGTCAGCCTTCAGGAATGCTCTGTCTGCCCAGGGGAGGGCGTGGGCCGCTTCTGGGTTTGTGGCTCCTGCCGGGGTTGAAGGTTTAGAAAAGCTCTTTGCCGCCTCCATATCTGCTGGAATAATAGACACTCTGTACAGCAGACAACAAGACTGCTTTGTACTACTCTGTCATCACTAACCCTACCGCTGACCCTCAGACTGATTCTGACCACCCTGAGAAAATAACCATCCTTCAGTCGTGAACTCTCTCTGTGTATGTGTTTTTTATAAGAGTGCCAGTGTAGACTTTGCGCAGGATGTTTTGAAGTTTGTCTGAGAGTTTTGAGAGACTTGCTTTAAAGTCTGCCACAAATGTACACTGACACTGATCCAAGTTAATCGCTGTAGTCTTTAATTTTAAGACTGTTTTATCTGAGGTGGCTCGATAGTATTGCAGGTACACTAAAAGTTAATGTCTTTTCTTTGATGGTTTTTGTGATTTGATTGTTTTAATGTTTAATCATTTAAGTAACTCTAATTTTATATTATATTATATTATATGTGGGGGGCGATGCCATACACACTTGACTAAAACACGGAAAATGTTATCCTTGTCTGCACGATTTCTTACACCGTGTCTAACACTTGACAAGGCCGTTGTTGCGTCGCACTGCAACAGCTAGAATCTGTCCGCATTGGATGCAACAAAGCGACCATTGCAGATCCATTTGTCCTTCATGTCGGACATCAAAAATAGAATGACGCATCAGTTTACTGTCAGGGATTTGTCGTGTCACATCACACCGCTTCCAGTGTAGACAGTATCACTGATTATTATTTCTCTATTGGTTCTATAGGTTCTACTGTCTTTTGTCACGTCACATTGCACTGTTCGTGCCCGGTGTAGACACAGTGTTACAAAAGTTACGTGCAAGTTATGTGTTCATGTCCCCTCTGAGCTGCATTAAACAGTCTGTGTAAATGCATCTAATGATAAATGACACAGATGCAGCTTCTGTGTTTCCTCTGCATTGCAAAGGTGAATTTTGTTGATACTGATTTCATTTGATTGGTAGCAGCTAGGGCTGCACGATATATCGCATGCGATTGTCACGCGCATTTCGTCAGTAAAGCCGGTTCCCTGATTACCGCTAAATCGCCATCACCTGCTTTCAAATGGAGCGGCATATAATAGACAGAGCCGTAGATCACTGACAAGCCACGCAATATCGCGTTCATATCGCAGATGAATCGCCTTCGATAATGAACGCGATATTGCGTGGCTTGTCAGTGATCTACGGCTCTGTCTATTATATGCCGCTCCATCTGAAAGCAGGTGATGCTGATTTAGCGGTAATCAGGGAACCGGCTTTACTGACGAAATGCGCGTGACAATCGCATGCGATTAATCGTGCAGCCCTAATTTTAATTTAATTTGATTAAATGTAAAAAAAAAAAAAAAAAAAAAAGATGATGCATACATTTAATTAGGTTAAAAAATGGCTTTAAAAAGGTCAAAATGTCCTTAAAAGTTAAATCAGTTTATAAAACGGATAGTTCCGGCCCTTGATTCTGATTGGTTGAGCCGCGTTCGAAGCCGTTGTAAAATTCTCGAAAACATACAGCTGACCGCATTACATAAGTATCAATGCGCCACTGAGTATGTATGTAGCTGTGTCTGTCTTAGGAATCACTGTTAGCAACGTAAACATATGTTTGTTCTCAATTGATTTTGTTCATTGAAGCTTAAGTTACTGCATAATGTAGAAGAGTATTGTGAGAAAGATATCGCGTAACCGAGTGTATTACCTGCATTCAATTTTAGCATTTTCCCTCAGGTCAGTCATTTGTCATTTGCATCTTGTTCCATGTTCACAACAAGTTTCAATATAAAAGTCTGTGTGACTGAGTGATGCGCTCAAAGAGACAATCTTTGCCGCCATCTAATTTCGTAATAAATATAACTTCTGTTGCTGTTCACAGTCAGGGACTATTTTTTTTCCAGCGGAAGGAAGGCTTTTAATGATTTTACTTCATGAAAGTTGCATTGATACATATTTTTTGGGCTTTAATATTTGGATTGTGTGGTAACCGTTTTATAAAAGCAATAAGCCCTGTGAAGACATGGTTTACAATGAATTTATAACAGTTAAAGGGGTTTTAGGCACTTCGCGGCCCCTTAGCTGTTATAAATTCACTGTAAAGCATGGCTTCTTGGGGCTTATTGCTTTTATTAAACTTAGTGTAAGAGATCATTTCTGTCACTGATGCAAACTGACCACCACACAGAATATGAAGAATATCAAAACTTTAGGAGTCAGCTGTCCACGGCAGTCCTAAACCTACCAAGTTACCAAACACAATAAACACACTCTGCAAAATATCGTCTAAATATCGTCTAATTATCGTTATCAATAAAATCCCAGAAAAATCAAGATAATTTTTTTGTCAATATCGCACACCCCTTGTGCAAAGAATAATATCTTTGTACTTGTTTAAACTAGAGTTGCGTGCATCTCTTAATCCTCGGACACAACTGCTCGTCAACGCGGCCGCCTGTTGTTGCCGTCTCAAGTAGTTTGTTGTTCTTTCTCCTCCATTTCTTTTTCGACTGTTAAACAATATCTTGGGCCACTGTGTTATATAGTGCAAAAAATTCAGTGGGCATGTGCGAGCTGAGGGTACAGAGTACATGCAGTTAGAAAAATCTGGCTGTCTGCATACAAAATGTGCGTACGATCTAGATTGCTCACTGTATGCATAACCTAGCATATGTGTAAAACTGAAGTATACTTTGGACTTAAGTTTACAATGCTAGTTTATTTCTGCATCTTGGATTACTGTGCCCAAGTGCCTGAAAGGCAGCGCCACTCATGAGAATGTTAACAAAATGTTTTGATGGATCTTTCTTGAAAGTTGTCTTCCCTGACACAATTCATGATGTATCTAACCCGCTTTAGCTATATGTTTTCAGTATGGGTCAGTTCTCATTAAAATGTTGAAAAGGGGTGATGGGAGGATGTGAAGAAGGGGACAGGCACAGCAACTGTCTGGTGTTGGTTAGCAGTCTAGTTCCGATCCTAGTTCTGACAGGATCGTAAGTGAAACCATGCAAAAGTATATTTGCAGAAAATGTACCTGTCAAAAAATAATGGTAAAGAAGAATAATATGATCAGGTACTCAGATACTATGAAAGTGAGAGGTACAAAGCATTCTTGCTTACTTTTTATCAAATGACTTTACTCAGTATCGATTTTAAACCCAAAAATGAAAACAATGTCATTTATTACTCACCCTTATGCCGTGTCACACCTGTAAGACCTTCGTTCATCTTCTGAACACAAATTAAGATATTTTAGTTGAAATCCGATGGCTCAGTGAGGCCTGCATAGCCAGCAATGACATTTCCTCTCTCAAGATCCATTAATGTACTAAAAACATATTTAAATCAGTTCATGTGAGTTCAGTGGTTCAATATTAATATTATAAAGCGACGAGAATATTTTTGGTGTGCCAAAAAAACAAAATAACGACTTATTTAGTGATGGCCGAATTCAAAACACTGCTTCAGGAAGAATCGGAGCATAATGAATCAGCGTATCGAATCATGATTCGGATCGTGTGTCAAACCGCCAGACTGCTGAAATCACATGACTTTGGCGCTCCGAACCGCTGATTCGACATGCTGATTCATAACGCTCTGAAGCTTCCTGAAGCAGTGTTTTGAAATCGGCCATCACTATATAAGTCGTTATTTTGTTTTTTTGGCGCACCAAAAATATTCTCGTCGCTTTATAATATTAATATTGAACCACTGTACTCACATGAACTGATTTAAATAATTAATGGATCTTGAGAGAGTAAATGTCATTGCTGGCTATGCAGGCCTCATTGATCCATCGGATTTCGGTGGAACAGCATGAGGGTGAGTAATAAATGACATTATTTTCATTTTTGGGTGAACTAACCCTTTAATTTTATGAAGCGACAAGAATACTTCTTGTTTTGTGTGCAAAAACAAAACAAAAATAATGACTTTATTCAACAGTATCTCCTCTTCTGTGTCAGTCTCCTATGCTGTTTAGGTTCAGCACTTCCAGGTTCTACATCAGAACACCGGCTCAGTATTGGCTGATGCTGTGCACGTGAGCAGCACGACACATGCGTGTGATGCTGACGCAGGAGCCGGCCAATAATGAGCCGCCGTTCTGAGGTAGAACCTGGAAGCTCTGAACGAAAACAGTGTGTGAGAATGACACAGAAGAGAAGATATTGTTGAATAAAGTCTACTTTTATATGTGTAAACTCACAAAAGCAAATTGTTGTGTTTTTGTAAAATAAAGAAGACACACAGGATGCGCTCTTGATCTCCGTGCACTGGCGCACATCACAAAAATGAACCGAAACTTAGTGTATAGGCCACTTGCCTCACAGACATAAGAAACATATCTATAGAAAGCTTGAAATGTCTATTTTTAAACAAAACGATTCAAATCGAAAATAAATACTCTCTACTTATGTAATCCATATGAAAGGTGCATTTCTCTCTAAAGGCGCATTCACTGTACAGTGGAGATGGCGAGGCACCATCGTCAACTTCATCTTTGCAGTCGACACTGGCTCAGAAAACACTAGTTTCTTAATAAATAATTAAAGTGTCTCCTTGCTATTTTTTTCCCCAACACATTCATAATCATTACTTTTGCCTGTGCTTTGCAGCAAGCTTTAAGTGTGCACTTTCCCCTCAGTATATTTTTAAGTAATTATATTAATATAAACCGGCAATTAGTCGACTAATGGCTTAAATTAATGATTACTAGTCGACTAGTCGGGGACAGTCCTAATTTTTTTCAGTAAGCCATCTGTATGTGTGTTCTTTGATTAGCTCATTTTACATTATTTTACATTGTGATTTCAACTGTGCAGTATTTTGTTACTGCTAAAAAAAGTGGCTAACTGGAGTGTTACTTTTGGCCTCTGCTGCATTTGTATGGTTGTAGTGTTTCTGCTATAGTCCTGCTCCCCTGCTGAGAATGGGCCCCCGTAACCACATCCAACCACCTGCACATGAGACCCCTGCAGGGCTCTGTTTACTTTAGGAAGGCCTTAATGACTTTAGCAGAGAGAGGAAAACCAAAACCTTTCAAAAAATAATACAAGTTAAACGTGATATTTTCCCCACACTCACATTGTGAAATAAAGGATAAGCAGGTATATAAGTCTTGAATTAGTAAAAAATAGACTATAAGAGACTCTTTTTTTTTTTTTTAATCTTTAATCTTAAAGATGTTTGTTTTAAAATGAATTGTGCGTTGTGGATTGTATGTATGTGTTATGTCGTATTGTATGAGAGCCTTTTAACCTAAGAAAAATTTATATCATTGCCGATAGACAATAAAGTTTCTCTGAACTCTGAACTCTGAACTCTTCCAGTTGGGTTTCCCTCAGAT
The DNA here is from genome assembly GCA_003731715.1 of Anabarilius grahami. Lineage (NCBI taxonomy): Eukaryota > Metazoa > Chordata > Actinopteri > Cypriniformes > Xenocyprididae > Anabarilius > Anabarilius grahami. Next base: position 1,162,944 of record RJVU01015056.1, read on the forward strand.
ATTTTGTGCAGTATTTTTTTACAGTCAGATTTTATATTTTATCAGCTTCCAGCTATTATTCTAATACAAATATTATCCAAAGTTTAGTAACTGTATGTTCAGACATAAAAAAAGATTAGGTTGGTTTATCTTTTATATTCAGTAATAACTGAACAATCAGGTATGTGTCCTTCATCACTGCACTGCACTGAGTAGTGTAGTATTAGATCCGTTGTACTGCTATATGCTGTCTGGGTTTAGGCTGGGGGGAAGGGGGAATAGCAGTGGTCTTAAAGTGTTTTTAAAGGGGGGCTGCGTCGGGGTATGTTCCACAGGGTGAAATGGTCCCACAGACGGACTGGTCTGACGTCAAAGTTGCTTTTGTCCTTCTCTCCCTCTGCATCAAATTTGCATGTATCAGAGTTCACTGAGTTTGTGTTTTGTCAGACTCACTAATTTCAAACAGAGACATATAAGTTCAGGTCTAAAAACATACACACTAAAGGCTCAACACAGCATGAAAAGATGAAACGAAAAAGCAGGCGAAAGTTGAAAGTTGATGTTTGTCTTGTTGTCTGTCAAACAAATGCATCATGTTAAATCTAGTAGTGTATACGTGCAAATAAACAACACATCATCTGTAGTTTGTCTTTGCATATTTTTGTTGCATTGTCTAAATTTGTTTAAGCACAACTTTGTATTGTTCATCCGAGTTGCATGTAAACATACAGAGAAATAGACCTGATCCTGATTCCTTTTAAGCATTGAGTTGAGTATGATAATGCTCTCTGTGGAAGTGTCAGTGTCATGGTCAAGTCAAGGGTCCCTGGGCTGATACAGAAATTGCCCACTACAGCCCACGGCGTCTGTGTTTTTACCCTCTAGATTAAATCTGCCCAGCGTGGTTCAGCCTGTGTCAGAGCCCTCCATCCCTCCAGCTCACCCCCTCTACTCTCTTTCTCTTCCTCACCCCCTCCCTGTTCATATCTCACTCTGCTCTCTACTCAAGTGACAGCCGGCATGTGGGTGGGGTGGGGGTAGCAGGCTAGACCCGCCCTCCAGGCTGTGTGTGTGTGTGCACATGTCTGCATTTATGTTGGTTGGATGTGCCATACTGCTGACCTAATTTGCCCTCTGCAGCTCAATCAATAGTCATTCAGTGCTTCCTTTTCACATGAGGTCTGCCCACGCAGCAGCAAACACAGGCTCCCTCTCCTCTGAGCACTGGAATGTAATGGAAAAATGAAGGACTGATGGTGAATACAATATTTTCAGACTGATGCATATAATGAAAGCCAGACCCCAAGGGCTGATCTCATCGCAAACTTTGCCATTTCTTAAATGATCCTAATTTTTGTTACCTTTTGTATTTCTTTTTTTTATCTCAATTAGACCTTTGTGTATGAACCACCAAGTTACACCACCATTCAAAAATGTGAGGTTAATATGTTTTTATTGTTGTTGTTATTGAAAGAAATGAATCATTTTATTCAGTAAGATGCATTAAATTGATCAAAAGTGACAGCAAAGACTTCTACATCGTTATGAAAAATTTCTACTTCAAAACGTGGTGTATTATTCATCAAAGAATCATGAAAAAATGATCATGTTTTCCGCAGATATTAAGCAGCACAACTGTTTTCAACATTGATAATAATAAGAAATGCTTCTTGATCAGCAAATCAGCATATTAGAATGATTTCTGAAGGATCATGTGACACTGAAGACTGGAATGAAGATTCAGCTTTGACATCACAGGAATAAATTATACAAAAAAGTTAAAAAACAGTTATTTTAAATTGTTATAATATTTCACAATATTTTCTGATAAAACAAATGCAGCCCTAGTGGCGAGCATAAGAGACACCTTTCAAAAAAAAAAAAAAAAATCTTACCAAGCCTAAACTTTTGAACGATAGTGTGAATGTCATAAAAATGCAAAATATCCTTGATTTTTCAATGTATTATGAAAACAGACTGTAAGATTGTTACATTTCTGACACATGACCATTGTCACAATGGCATTTGGTAACAGCACCATGGCCCACCCAGTCACATTGTGGTCATAGGGAAGGAAGTATGATAGATATTATTATTCTTAAACACCACAGTGTTTTTCACAGCTATCACAAGAATATAAAGGGCTTGACATTGGTTATTGATTCATACAGTAGCTGCTGTCAGACCTGTTGTCTGACTCTCCAACTCTTCTGTTCATATAACAGCTTGTATAAAATATTTGAGCAGCTACTGTATGAATTAGTGTCCAACACTGATTGAATGAACACAGCCAAGATGCAAGTAAAAAAAAGGAAAAAAGACCTGTTTTATTTCAAAGGTGAGAGAGGGAATAGTCATGAAAAAAACTGTGTAATGACCTGTTTTTGGCAAAAACATAAGTGCAGTATAGAACAAAAACAAAATGATGTGAAATGCATTATATGACCAACCCTTTTAGAGAGTTCCCGGTAAGGAAAGTTCACACCTCTTTTCTCCTTTCTTTTCATATCTCTGCTTTTATGGAGTGTATGAATGGTATCTGTGGCCTGGATTCCTCAAAGGGTTGCTGACCTAGTGCACAGCCCTCCTCTCTTTCAGCACTTTGGCTGCTGTTGCATATTTCAAGCACACAATGTAGCAGTCATGTATAATAGAGTGCTCTGAGAGGTTTGGCCCATACTGTACAGCCCCATTTCAGCACACCGTAGCAGTGCATGCATTGCGTCGGCGTATTTAATCTGATCTCGACCGCAAGTGTGCCGTTATAGGAGGCCGCTGCACAGATAGGCATCATAAAAATGTTTTAGTTGCAGCCCTTGACTGTAAAGAGAAGTGCTGTAGGCGTACAGAATGGGGTTAGTGTGAAAATGTGTTTTGATATGATGGTGTTCTCGATTGTGTCTGCAGAAGTCCTCTTTGTCTGAGACTGGACTGGTGAATAACTCTCCTCAGACATGAAAAGTTCACTGTGTGGTTGTTCTCCATTGCTCAAGGCCTTCACCACATTATTCTGAGATGATTATGCCTTTTTCCTTTTCCACATGGGGCCATCCAAAGAAAAGTCTGTCTGAGTTTATTTGCCTGCAGTTAAAAAGTGAAGCAGGTAAAAATATGATGTGTACTGGAATATATATTTTTTGTTTTTATGTCGGAGTTCATCTCTTCTCTTCCTTCCCTCTCATCTCCATTAGCTTTAATGTGTAATGTGGACATGCATGTGTGAACTGTGTGTGAACTGAAGGAAGTGACTCTTTATTTACAACTTTGTTTGCTGCACTCTGCCCGTGTGAGTCTTGTTGGAACCATAAAGTGTATTGTTTGCGCCTAAATATTCCTGATCATTCTTCCGATGTTATTGCATAATATTCTCTTTTCATTCTCTCCATGGGGCATCTGGATTTTTCATCATTATTTTTTTTCCTCTCGCAATCTGACTGTGAAGTGAAAGCTCTGCTATGAAAAATTAAAAGCATATTTAGCTGCTAGGAGAGCCTCAGAAGCCTCGGGCAGGCCAGGCAGGCCCGTGCCGTTGTCTGGGCCAGGCTCGGTGGGTGTAAAAGTGGGAGGAGGGGGGTCTGACAGATTTGCTTTAAAGAGCTTTTGGGATTTGCATTATTTGGCTCGCACTACATGAGGAGTCTACAGTTGCTTTCATATGGCTTTTTAAGATGATGCTGTTGTTAAACTAGAGCACAATCAACCCCCTAAACACACACACATTGTTCTGAAACACAACGGTTTTTTTTAGACTTCCTCTTCCTCTTTCTTCACCTCATTCACATCACGTGTGACGTGTAACCGAAAGCACCACATTAACAGGAAATTGGGCCACTTTTACTTCATCTGCGGTCTCACATAATACCTTGGCATTTTCCCTGCAAGCCTTAGAGCAGTGAGTGTTTATATTGTGGTAATTTAAGATTTTCTGACTTAAGCCATAATAACCTTTCTGCCGTATTTCTGCTTTTGATTTTAGAGAATGAGCTGCTGGGATTGATTCTGCTGCAGTGATCATCATTAATGCCTTTTTTTTTCTCTCTTTTTCTCTCAGATCACTAGATGGTCGGTTGCAAGTATCTCATAGGAAAGGACTCCCTCATGTGATCTACTGTCGTCTGTGGCGCTGGCCCGACCTGCAGTCTCATCATGAGCTCAGAGCCATTGAACTCTGTGAGTTTGCCTTTCACATGAAGAAGGACGAGGTCTGCGTCAATCCCTACCATTACCAGCGCGTTGAGACACCAGGTAATGCATCCTGATATTTAGTCAAGCGTCAAGTACAATATCAGCCAGTATCATTTGTTTAGACCTTCTTCAACAAGAGGTCGATTGCAGTACTGCATGGGGTCTGCTAATTATTGGTTGATTGGTTTTCATGAAAAAAAATTAATTATGAATTAAGGGGCTGTCATACTAGATTTTTCCATGCAAAATTTATTTGGACACTACAATAGTCTGGATATGATGTCACTCGTTGACACCTTTTTTAAAAACATAATTTCAGTGCAGCGAAATGTGAAACTTCTTTGCATCAGCTTACCATCCAGTTTCAGGCATTTGTATGCATATGAATGGAATCAATGGAATGAAAAGTGTAGTGCGGCCACCCCTTTAAACAAAAATATGATAGTTGACTTCAACCCAAGCTAAAGACATTTTAGTAAAAAAAACAAAAAACAAAACATTAAATAACATTAAAATGCAATGCACACATACATAACTGTGCAAAAGTATTAAAATAACCATTATGGGTGTATGCATCATCACAAAGTATGTAAATACCATAAGTATGTTATTATAAATTCAACATTTAGTTTTATACACCATACACCCAGCTTAATCTCTTCAAATACTGTCCACACTCTATGCTGTTCTATCTGAATAAATATAAATGTTAATATCTGAAACACACACACACATACAAAAATCTTAAAAAGATAATTGGCTGTCATGATCTTCAGAACCTTATAATAATCAAACACATTAGCTGGCAGTACACTCCCCACGAAAAAAATCATAATCAAATTACTAAGCAACCACTGAACATAATAACACAAAATAAAATAAAATAAATAATTTTTTCAAAATCAAACTCAGATTTTTAATGCATCTAACTTTTGATCAGCTCTTAACGAGTGCTGAGTAAGTCCCTCTTGAACGGAGTGTACCGCCGGTGGGCGCCACATAGCTACGAAAAAATTAATAATCATATTTTTCAAAACTACTTCCTTGATCAACATTTAGAAGCTTAGAGTCTGAACTTTACAATGAATGTAGCCACTAGCCAATTCAATAAACTCCTAAGTAGTGCCGAGTTATATGCTGATAAATAGAAAAAAAAATGTTTTCATAATAAATAAAACATTTTTTTGTACTATGTACTACAGTGTGTCAAAAACATCTTACAGCTCAGATAGTCATGTGTCATATGTCATTTGTAAGGTGTCATGGAGTAGAATACAACGAGCCTAATTTTTTGTTTTGGGCTTTGTTTTGTTTTGTAATTTGTTTTGTATGTGAAGACCCGCAAGACCCATATGTAAATAATATATGGTTGCAACATTTATGTCACTTCTTCCCTCGTAACTTCATGGAACATGTTCCGATTGTGGAAAATTGCACAACATTATTTACTGCAGATTCTCACGATTAAAATGAGTCGAGATATTCCTCATGGAGTTATGACACATAATACTCCACAGGCGCTAACTAAAAACAAATATGTAGCTTTCACGTGGCGTTTGTAGAAAATGGTACATCATTACATACAGTGGATGCTCCTGACTGAAATGAGTCCAAAATCAACATAATCCATTGCGTCAATCACAAGATATTCCTCATGGAGGAACGATTTTAAAAATGCCCATTAGGGCGCGTCAGGGGCTAAACAAAAAGGCTACCTTGGTTCCAAATGTTGTAACTTTTGATTACTTTATGCTATCACCACAAAATTTAATCCAGATGCTGCTCACATGTAGGGGAACATCACCTTAGGGGCTTTTTACACTACACCTTTTTCAACTAAAAATGGAAAATTAACTTTTTATTGAAACCGTTCATTTACACAACAATCTGTTTGTTTTATGTAAAGTACCTTGAGAAGCTGCTTTGATGGTGCCATATAAAAATAAAGTTTATTATAATTATTTCCTTTTGACTCTCCTTGCTATAGTTTTAGAGTTATGAGTCTTTACTTTTGTGTATGTCACTTAGAATAAACAACTCTAAAAATGACTTCATGGCTTAAGGGGTTAAAATGTTTGAATTTAATTAATTATTTTTAAAAACTGGATTGAATGAATGATTAAATGACTAAATACAATAATTCACTTGTTTCATTACTGGTGTGGTTGAAAAGACTGTGAAGCTGTTTCATACCTATACATGACAACTGCTCTCTCTGGCTCAGCGGCAGCGGCAATGCAGATTTGAATGTTCTGGTGTGATTTAGGAATGAGATCACGTAGGTGTTAATTGTGAAGCTCTTCCTCACATTCATATTAGTATATGACAAGTATATGCAGTGCATTGTGCAAGTTGTGGATCAAAACATATGTGTTTTTGTTTGGTTATTCAGGTATCATGTTTTTTTTTTTCTCTTCTTTTTCATTCTTTTTCACTTTTTCTTCTTCTCTGTAGTTCTTCCTCCAGTGCTGGTGCCTCGTCACACTGAAATCCCCAGTGAGTTTCCTCCTCTAGATGACTACAGTCACTCCATCCCAGAAAATACAATTTTTCCTGCCGGCATCGAACCCCAGAGCAACTACATACCAGGTAGAAGACAAATACACACTAATACATTAAGTATTGGAGAGTTTCTTAGTGTTATAAAAACCAATCAGCCCTGAGATGGAACAGAAAACTCAAACCAAATAATGTCAAGTGGCTTCTAAATTAATATATCGCTATCAGCTGCCACAAAGCAGCACAATCTGAAATGTTTTTCAGGTCTAATAGAGTAAGTTTAGTCTGTAGCTGTAGTCCCAGTGGTCTACGCAATGGGTGGATCACTTTACTGGATGTAGGAGGAGCAGAAGAGACCAAACACACAGTCCTGTCCTATCACTATATCATTGTTACAGTGTGTTGATGAAGCACAAAGAATGAACATTAAATGCATGAAAAAAAAAAAACATGTTCAACCAAAATAAATCAGAATTTTAAAATGAATACAAACATATTTCAAGCAGAATTCTCACTCATTTTAGATATTTATACCTGTATTTATTTATAACTGTAACTAAACTTCAGATGTGCTTCCTATTATCTGTGTCTGCAGATATCAGATATTATCTGTGTCTATCAGTCATAGTAAAGAAGTTTTGCATTTTTATCTTTGTGCTGTTCCAAATGTTATGATCAGATGGTTATTTTGATTTAAGCTGCTCTAAAACTTCATAGTAAAATCCTAAAACCCTTGCATAAAACCCTTGTTTTAGCAAAGTTGTTGATTAACAGGTGAATAGGCGGCCATTGTTGGAAACATCAGCATTTACACTATAAATACAATGTGGTCACATGCCACTCTTGTGTATAAACTACCATTTAAAAGTTTGGGGTCAGTATGATTTTGAAAACAAAACAAAACAACAAAAAAATAATAATAATATGTATTTTTTTCAGCAATGATGCATTAAATTAATGAAAGTGAAAAATATATATATAAAACATTCATAATGTTATAAAAGATTTCTATTTTATAATGCTGTTCATTTCAACTTTCTATTTATCAAAGAATCCTGAATTCCACAAAAATATTAAGCAGCACAAATGTTTTCAACATTCATAATAAGAATAAATGTTCATAAGCACCAAATCAGCTTTATCATTAGAATAATTTCTGAAGGATCACGTGACACTGAAACCTGGAGTAATAGCACACACTCATGTCCTTAGACAAGCAACTACATGTGAAACCCTAACTGTACACACAAGGAACTCAAGACAAAAAGATTCACAGGTAAACAATCACAGCCATTTAACTATTTACACGATAATCCCACCTATATGCCCGTTTTCTTATTTTTTGACCAGTAAACAATGCAGACATTAAAAATGATCTATGACCCTGCTTATAATATATAACAGTTTACGCTGAAGTGATTCAAAGAGTGCTTTTGGCTACATAAGGGTAAGATTATCCCATGGAGTCTGAATGGAGTAGCTTTGGCTGGGATTAGTTCCATCTAAATGGTATTCGCTTTAGAGAGGCAGTCTATTACTGTAATAGGGCGGTTTGTGTTGTTTCATATCCTGCTGCTGAAACTGAGCTGACCCCAGCTTTCTAAATCAGGTATCTTAATCTGAAGGCAAAAAATAAAACCCTTGTGAGACATTGTCTCTGCTGCACCTGCTAGATTTTGCTGGATGTGCCTAATCCTTCATCCATCAGCTGGGTCACTGTGTTACGGGTGTGTACAGTTTGTGTGCATGCAGGCTAACCTGTGTGTTTTTGTGTGTTACAGAGACGCCCCCTCCAGGCTACATCAGTGAGGATGGAGAGACCAGTGATCATCAGATGAACCGCAGTATGGACACAGGTGACGCCAGTTATACCATTGCATTTGTTGCATTGTTTGTTCGGCTGACACATTGAATTTTCTGTAACTGCACGGCTATGAAGTTGTTCCAGGTTTGTTTTTTGGTGGCATTTCTGTTGCATATCATTTTTCCATGTTCTTTTTAAATTTCTTTGTGACACTTCAGTGGTGTAAGAAAGTAGGTCTACACAGAGCAACATTTAGGGACAAAAACCTGAAAAATGTCTGAAGACAAACATGCATATGATGGAATGGAAGTGGAATAATTGACTTTGTGCTCTGAATTATTGGAAATGTAATCCGAAATGTTTGAATCAAAATGTGTCTGTTCTGTGTACTGTACATTCTTACACCACTAAATTATTATTCTGTCCTTTTCTTTTCAGGGTCTCCAAACCTATCACCGAACCCTGTGTCTCCTGCCCACAACAACTTAGGTAACTCTTGATTGCTTGTGTGTGTATATTTTGGACCATTTTGGACTCTTAAAAATTTATGAATTTCATTGCAAAAACCAAGTATCATCTGAAAACATATGAAGCTAAAGCTTTTCATAGAGTTTACTTCACTTTACTTTGCCCTTTCTTTAGTTATTTTTGTTCAAATGGTTTTGATTACGGTTGTCACAATATCAATGTCACAATAATGTAATAAAACTAGGGTAGGCAATTTCGGAGAGGCTAGCAATAGCAAGCTAGCTTTGAAAGTACAAGATCCCACCCTCCCTTCGCTCTGCTAAGCGTCATGAGAGACAGCGTTAAATTACCTCATGTGTCAAGGCACTTAAAATTACAATAATAATGAAAATAAACAAATTAAAGAGTGCTGACTTGTACCACCTGTCTGCTTCATATTAATTTCGGTATTGATAGCGTTGCCATAGGAACGCATAAATCAGAGTCTGAGGAACAGCTCAGAGGAGAACATCACAGGTTGCCCTCTCTCAAAGGGATAGTTCACCCAAAAATTAAAATTAGATTTTTATGTGCTTACCCCCAGGGCATCCAATATGTAGGTGACTTTGTTTCTTCAGTATAACACAAATGATGATTTTTAACTCCAACCGTTGCAGTCTGTAAGTCGTATGATGCATGTCAACAATGGGAACTCCATCTATAAGAGTCAAAAAAACATGCACAGACAAATCCAAATTAAACCCTGCGGCTCGTGACGACACATTGATGTCCTAAGACACGAAACGATCGGGTTGTGTGAGAAAGCGAACAGTATTTATATAATTTTTTAACCTCTAATACACCACTATGTCCAACTGCCTTGAGCATCCGGTTGGTGAGGTCTGAATGCGCTCTGATGCCGGAAGTGATTGCTCACACTTATAGAGATATACACGCGAGAGATCACTTCCGTCATCAGAGCGCGTTTTCACATTTTCATTTTTGGGTGAACTATCCCTTTAATGACTGTAATTACGACATGGCATGAACGCAGTATAAGCTCGTTGTTTAGGTTCAGGAGTAACTGTAAAACGTGGCTGCTGTTTGTTTGCGGTGCTCGGTGACTGTCTGTCTACAAGTCTGCATAGCCTCATGAAACGCGCTGATGACGTGATGTCTGCGCGAACAGGGTGTGCGGAGGTATGGAAATGCATATGTTGACAGGCAGGTTGGACATCCTATCATTGCATTCGGACCGAATTCTTTGGTCCTGAGACTTCCACTGAAGATATATGTAAATTTTTCAATATTTAGACCACTTCTATTATAACAAAAAGTGTTTTATAAAACATTGGCTACCCTAACTTTAAGAATTTGACGTGACAATATAAAAAAGGGGGGAGGGGAATCCTCATTCATCTTTAAAAACATTTTGTTTTCTCTTTTTTGGCTAATGAATTACACTTGTTAAATATCACAGTTATCATCAATACCGGTATATAGTGACACCCCTAGTCTTGATTCAGGGTCTGTCTGACATCCTGTTGCTTTAACAGTTCTTCTCCATGATTCAGACGCTGATGCAACTGAACGCCACGACAAAAGGAATGATGCTATAGCTGAGTTGTGCTTGCAATCTGAATTGAATGTGATGGGAGTAAAAGACTGGACACCACAATCTATAACAAAGACAATGAATAAACTGCATAACTTTCAAATGCAGTGACCTCCCTGGTTTTATGCAAAACACACAAACATACAGCACAGAGATTGTAGACTGAATTGTGAACTAATGACTGTAATGAATCGGTCAAAACAGTCTTGAACTCATGAGTGAATGGTCTGAATCAGTCTAATGACTCACTCGCTGACTGAGTCAGTCAAAGCAGTTCTTATTCACGCATTCAACAAGTCATTATTTTTCTCATGTCTAGCTCTATTTGAACCAAGAACTGTTACTGTGTTATGTGCGTTTAAGGGCTTGTGAGATCTAAATCAGTGTTAATATGTTCATATAACGGTATGTAATAAAAAATACACATTTAGAACATTCTCATAAACTGAGTGTTTGTTGAAATGTGTTTTCAGTCTCTCAGAGGAAATGGATTGCTAAATGGATTATTTGTGTCCCCAAAACAACCGCCCACTCTAAACATCCTGTCAGTTACCATCTTAGCAAGGGAGGGCCCACAATCCCTTTTGTAGCAGATTGTGCTTTTGCAGACACCGCTCAGAACCCAGAGCGATTTCCCCTCTCCACAGCAGTGGTGTATGAGTGTGTGTCAAAGAGAAAGGCCAGTGCCATAAGCCTATAATTTTCTGTAGTTGTGTGTCCAAGTGATGATGATATTTCCCGATTCAGCCTTTTTTTCTGGGAAGTAACATTTGCTCTTGACATCATAGTGCCGTCAGTTCCCAGCCCCCATGCTCTGTCTCTTCGAATATTCTGAATCCCCACCCATTTGTTTTCTTTTTTCTGTCTTTTTTTTCTTTTTTCTTTTCCACTTTCTGTGTATGTCTGTGCCTCTTGGATTCTCTTTTTTTATTATTTTTCTCTCTCTCTCTCTCTCTCTCTCTCTCTCTCTCTCTCTCTCTCTCNNCAGATCTACAACCAGTGACATACTGTGAACCAGCGTTCTGGTGCTCTATCTCCTACTATGAGCTGAACCAGAGAGTCGGTGAAACTTTCCATGCCTCCCAGCCCTCTTTAACAGTAGACGGCTTCACAGACCCATCTAACTCTGAGCGTTTCTGCCTGGGCCTGCTGTCCAATGTGAACCGCAATGCTGCTGTGGAGCTCACGCGCAGGCACATTGGTACGCACACATCTGTCTCAATCACTTATTCATAAGACAACATTATTTTTATTTAATTTTATTGTATTATTTTATAATAAAATAAAGAAATATATATGTATATATAATGTGGTAACTGTCTGTTTTTGCAGGCCGGGGTGTGCGTTTGTACTACATTGGCGGTGAGGTGTTTGCAGAGTGTCTAAGTGACAGCGCCATCTTTGTTCAGAGTCCCAACTGTAACCAACGTTACGGCTGGCACCCTGCCACTGTTTGCAAGATCCCACCCGGTAAGATAAAACGAGAGACGCTCAACAAATAGACCTAATCAACAGACAGTTCAACTACTAAGTTACTAAATAGGTGTTCTGAAAAGGATGAATCAGAGCTCCCTTTTTGATAGTTTTTTAATTTTAGTTTGTTTTGGTTTATGTTGATTATATGAATTTTGTTACAAACCGCTTTCTGTCCATCCAGGCTGTAATCTGAAGATCTTTAATAACCAGGAGTTTGCAGCTCTGTTGGCCCAGTCTGTCAATCAGGGCTTTGAGGCCGTGTACCAGCTCACCCGCATGTGCACCATTCGCATGAGCTTCGTGAAGGGCTGGGGAGCCGAGTACAGGTATGATAACTGCAGTCACTTCACTCCCTTTATATCTATCAATGCTCTTGCCACTTCTTCATTGTGGCCTTGATTTGTCTTTCTCAATGACTTTTGCATCACTTGTGAAGTGGTGTTACCCAAACCACACAAGCCACCGATGCTTCCTTCTTCGAATTTGATTGTCGTAATCAGTTTTTTGTATTATGATTATGATTATTGAATGACTTAAACACTACAACTGGTTATTTTCTTTTACATTTACATTTATTGTCTTGATTTGATTTAAATTAAATAGACTGTAATAATAGAGATGTTAAAAAATTCTGGCCAATACCAATAATTCTCATGTCATGGCTGATAACTCATAAAATGCTGACATTAATATTACATTTCAATTTTGTCTTATTTAAAAAAAAAAAGAAGTCATGGCCTGTATTCACAAAACATCTTAAAGGTGCTAAATAGGATGTTTTGTTTTATACATTTTTGCAATATTACTTGAAACTGTCTTTACTAACTGATAAAAGACTATTTATTAGGTGCACTGAAAGGAATATTATTAATATACATCATTTAAGGTAGGGCCTTAAAAACATCAGCCAATCGTTTACGCGATCATCGCGTAAACGATTGGCCCTCTGGCTTGTCGATCACTGCCATGACGTTCCTTGTGAGAGACGCGCGGCTGCGCGCTCCAGTAACTTTCCACAGGCGCCGCATGCAATGTTTTTGTCAGGAGACAGGAGTAACAACTGCAGATTATGAGTTACCTGCGGTGAGTCCGACATAATGAATCCACTAAGTGTGTGCGCGGCTTTAAGTCGCGCACACACTTAATGATTGTAAGGCCAATTATGAATGTAAATGGATACTTATGACTGATCGCGCTCAAACGCGTCCAGTCAGAGCCAGTTGCGTTCAGTCTGCGATTACAGTCGGTGTTCAAATTCCATGTGAAAGTATATAAATCTGCTTCAGGAGCAGGAAACAATCGCTGTATGTTGAGCATAGTCTTAGAATGTTTTAGCTAGTCGTTAAATGTGTTTAAATGTGTTAAATGAGTTTTGGGAGGCGTTCCCTCGAAAAGAGCTGTGATGGAGGGGGGTTGTTCTTACGCATGCGCTCATTTAAAAAAATCAGTCGACGAAAAGATCCTCTGTACCACCTTTAAGGCTAAAAGTTGCTCTTAACTTGCAGATTTAAGAGAAACTCTTAAAAATAATGGGCATGTCAGTCCTAAATTTAGGGCTCCTAAATTTTTGCTCTAAGAGTATTTCACAAAGCATTTTAGCACTAAAACTAGCTCCTAAATCTGTGAAAAAGGACTCCTAAGTCACTAAGAACAAATCACAAACAATCCTAAAATGGTTGTTGCCAGCAATCCGACAAAAGACACCATTGAAGGCAATAGGTGATAGAGCCTTTTCTTCAAAAATGCAATACTGTAAATATTTTGATTTATAGGTTTTAATCTGTGATGACATAACATAAAGGTTCATTTATGTACAGGCAAAATGTATTGAATGATGGAGAATAAAACATTGAGGTCAAGTTGAAAATAATATGCTGTTGCTGGTGCTGATAGCCTTGTGGGGAGTTCTCTCTTCTTTCTCTCTCCCAATTCGCTTCCTGTCTACTCACTGTCCTATCATAATAAAAAGGCAAAAATACCAAAAATAAACCTTTTGAAAATAAATAAATAAAATAATGTCCTATTACCTGTGGCAGTTGTTTTCATGAGTTCACACTTACAAATGATCGAATAGAGTAAAAGAGTAAAATAAGAATATTTGGCGTGCCATCCAAGTGGATCTAGGGCTCCGAAGTTAACTCCCCAGTGTCCTGGGAATAGGAACCAGCCGAGAGTGAGGAGTTGGGCTGGTGGAGGGATGCAGAAATCTGTCGAGGTAACTAGGTGAATCGACTGTGTATACATATGTCTCCTCTCCAGCTTATTAAATAGATCAGTCATTTGTTGCTTAAATTCTACAATCTCTCGAGATGCAGGCGATTAGCATATAAAGGTTGACAATTAACATATACTTGTTAAATTAGTGACACTAAGCCTATATTTTAAAATCTTTATTTGAGTATGGCAACATGATACCTCATACTTCAATATTTCTATGAATAAATCACTGACAGATACTCCTCCCCCATCAGCCAATCACTGTGTGCATAGTTAGTAAGCGTGTTGACATCATCCATAGCAACGAGGTCAACCCCGCCCTTTTCTTAGCTCAAAACTTCTCTGTATTCTTTAGTAAAAATTGGTCTCGGCAGCTTTGTGAATAGGTTTTAAGAGAAAACTCTTAGTTAGGACTTTTACTGATATTTAGGAGAAATCTTAGTGGTAAGATAAAAATGTTTTGTGAAAAAAGGCCCCAGAAGTTTAGTTGCTTGTGAATTTAGGTATCACAAATTAATAATTAACAATGGATATTCATTTTAAAATTAACATTTTAGTCATCAGTATTATAGCTTTTTGATTTATCAGTGTTTTTTTGTTATTTTAAGTTATTTACAAAAAATAGTTAAGAATTAAAGGCACAATATGTATGATTTTTTTATTCAAATATCCAAAAACCACTAGCACAGTGTTATATATTTTGTTGACTTGTGTACTTAAATTATCCCAAATGTTTCCAACAAAGTTTAAATCCAGAGAGATCAGCAAATTTTTACCAGTGTACTGACCCGTGTCATTGCGTCGGCTGTCAATCACGTCAGATCCGCACTACCCTTAATTTCTGTAGTTTCCGTAGTTTTACTTCCGTAGGAACCAAAGATGCTTTAATAAATATGCATTTTATTAGACAGGTGAGCAACTATTTGGATATTACTATTTTGACCAAGTAAAACAGCGCTGAATTACCCCACAATTTTAATTTTTGTCAGATAAAGTGACCTGAATGAGTAGTAATCCAGCACTTGCGGGTTTTTTATTAGAATAAATAAAATAATGTGAATTTAAGTGATCAAAGGTAACTGTAACAAAGTTCAGGGAAGAAGGAGTTAAACATGTTAAACGTAACTGTAATTGCAATAATCATAAGCAACAAAACGGAAATAGTTGCAGCAGCCGACTGCGGCATATTAGCATAATAAAAACATCAACGAAAAATGTCCCAGGCTCTCGGCCCTGCCCTGTTTCATAATACAGTAACGTCAATAAAACTTTAATACCTATGAACACGATTTATGCCTGAGCCCTGTCAGATTGCTTTCAATCGGCTGTGGAGGTGAAGATGACAACTCCCATGATTCAACACTCGTAGCTTCATGACATCATCAAGCTACGCCTTTGTTAATGTTTTGAATAAGCGACCTTATTCTAGGGGTGAAACTTACATTCTGTGCCTTTAAATCCTTCATTACCTAGGTCAGTGGTTCCCAACCACATTCCTGGAGGCCCACCAACACTGCACATTTTGCATGTCTCCTCAATCAAACACACCTGATTAAGGTTATCAGCTCATTAGTAGTGACTCAAAGATCTAAAATGGGTGTGTCAGACAAAGGAGACATGCAAAATGTGCAGTGTTGGTGGGCCTCCAGGAATGTGGTTGGGAACCACGGACCTAGGTAATTCAGAAAATGTATCGACTGAAAATAATTATCAGCCACAATTTTAATAATATTTAGCATCCCTAATATCCTGCATCGACTGATAATGATAAAGTAAAAAATCTATAATATCAGCAGATATAAAACGGTAATGACAAGTTGGTAAAGGAAGCCCCAACCAATTTACTGCTCTCTAGGACAATAGGAGGGAATATCGTTTTAACAGCTGTTTTAGTATGGAAAGGCCTGCAGGGTCATGGCAGGGTCTGACAGAATGTGGTAACTGTTTTTCCCATTCTGGCTCGCTCTGATGAAGAGCTCTGACGTAGCAAGGCAACCCGGTGTCCACCAGCCTAGCGTGTCCGTCATATAAACTGTTAGGTCTGCGCTGGCAAATCATTCCACGCCAAACAAACTCGCACATGGCGTGCTTCAAAATGTCTCAGATTTTCCTGGTCTCTCTTTTTTCTCTTCCCCTCTTGCTCTTGTGAGTAACTTCATTGTTTGAGCCCATGGAACCAAGACCCTAATCAGAAGCAGTTGTGGGTTTTGACCATGGACATCTGAAGAGAAAGCTTGAGAATAGAGTGGGAAAGAATAAAACTGGTGTGTGAGAGAGTGAGACTGTGGTTTCCAGACAGCTTGACATGTGGAGAGACAATCTGAGCTGTGTCGGGTTTCAGCAGACACCCACTCTCTCTCTCTCACGCCCCTCCACATCTCCCTACCTCCATATTCACCTCTTATAAGTGCTTACAAACTCTCCCTGTTGCAGTTTAAAAAGTCAATTTGAGCACTTTATGGTTGGACCCTGTATTTACCATTATGTCAGTGAATATCATGACGCAGAACAGCACAGTGCCATTGTCTTCTCTCAGTCTGTCACCTGAGCTGCCCCAGATTCTCTACTCAATCTCTACTGTGAATTTCACCTCTCCTCATTTTTCCTTTTATGTCTTTTCTAAAACTTGACATTAAAAGTGCTAATTTGCGGTATCTACATAGAAGAGGAAACTCCTGAATTTAGGAATAGACTTCCTCTTTCACTTCCTAACTCCTGCTCTCCTACTTTCTCTTTTCTACTCTGTCTCTTTTTATCTCTTAGTAGACTTTGTAGACTAATGGAGGCTGTGACCTCCGCTTATGCTGTATTTCAGTGCTGCCCTTTTAAACAGACAGGGGTTTGTTCATAGATGGCTGAAAGATTTACTTGAGTAACATTCTATTGATCAATAAAAGAAGCTGCTAGGAGACAAAAATAGTGAGCAGACACATCATTGTTGGATGAAACTGTAAATGAAAATGGTCTAAAATGTAATGGTTACATTATGAAGTGATTCGAAACAGTTTGAATAACCAAAGTAAATAAAAACCCTGAAGTGTTAGGAGGCAGAATATTCTCCAGGAACACACATGCTGCTTTTTAATTACTTTTATTTATGAATACCATTACATGAGCTATATACAGTGGTATGCGAATGTTTGGGAACCCCTTGCATGATCTGTGAAAATGTGAATAATTTTAACAAAATAAGAGAGATCACACAAAATGCATGTTATTTTTATTTAGTACTGTCCTGAGTAAGATATTTTACATAAAAGATGTTTACATATAATCCACAAGACAAAAAAGTAGCTGAATTTATTAAAATATCTCCGTTCAAAAGTTTGGGAACCCTTGATTCTCAATACTGTGTGTGGTTACCTGGATGATCTACGACTGTTTTTGTGTTTTGTGATGGTTGTTCATGAGTCCCTTGTTTGTTCTGAGCAGTTAAACTGAGCTCTGTTCTTCAGAAAAATCCTTCAGGTCCTGCAGGTTCTTCAGTTTTCGAGGATTTTTTGCATATTTGAACCCTTTCCAGCAGTGACTGTGTGATTTTGAGATCCATCTTTTCACACTGAGGACAACTGAGGGACTCAAACACAACTATTAAAAAAGGTTCAAACATTCACTGATGAGAGTCGGGAGGTGAAAACTTTTAGAATTTGAAGATCAAGGTAAATTGTACTTAATTTGTCTTCCGGGAAACATGCAAGTATCTTCTGTTGCTTCCGAAGGGAAGTACTAAATGAAAAAAAAATAATATTTCAACAAAATAAGAAAATTTTGGACCTCTTCATCCTGTTCAAAAGTTTTCACCCCCTGGCTCTTAATGCATTGTTTTTCCTTCTGGAGCATCAGTGAATGTTTGAACCTTTTTTAATAGTTGTGTTTGAGTCTCTCAGTTGTCCTCAGTTTGAAAAGATGGATCTCAAAATCATAGTCACTGCTGGAAAGGGTTCAAATATGCAAAAAATCCTTGAAAACTGAAGAATCTGCAGGACATGGAGGATTTTTCTGAAAAACAGAGTTCAGTTTAACTGCTCAAAGCAAACAAGAGACTCATGAACAACCATCACAAAACAAACAAATAGCCGTGGATCATCCAGGTAACCACACACAGTATTAAGAATCAATGGTTCCCAAACTTTTGAACGGAGATATTTTAATAAATTCAGCTACTTTTTTGTCTTGTGGATTATATGTAAACATCTTTTATGTAAAATATCTTACTCAGGACAGTTCTAAATAAAAAATAACATGCGTTTTGTATGATCTCTCTTATTTTGTTAAAATTATTCACATTTTCACAGATTCTGCAAGGGGTTCCCAAACTTTTGCATACCACTGTATACTCTACTGTTCAAAAGTAAAAAAAATGTTTAAAGAAATTAATACTTCTATTCAGAAAGGCTGCATTCAAATGATCAAAAGTGACCGTAAAGACATTTATAATGTTACAAAAGTTTGTTGTCAAATAATGTTCTTTTGAGCTTTCTATTAATCAAAGAATCCTGGAAAAACTATATTGATGATAATAAGAAAAGTTTCTGAAGCACCAAATCAGCATATTAGATTGATTTCTGAAGGATGATGTGACACTGAAGACTGGAGTAATGATGCTGAAAATAAATTACATTTTGAAATATACTGAAATAGAAAACGGTTATTTTAAATTGCAAAATTTTTTCACAATATTTTTGTTAAAATTAATGCTGCCTTGGTGATCATAAGAGACTTCTTTCAAAAAAAAACCTTACCAACCCAAAACTTTTGAACGTTAGTGTAGGATTTTCAAGCTTCAATTACTGTAGGATTAATTTACAACTTTTTGTTCAGCAGTACAATTTAAAATTAAAAATGTGGTTAACATTCACTACTTCAAAGTGGCGTCACTCATACGTGTTCTTATTCTGAGTGCTGAAGTGACTGTAAGTAATGTAGTAGGAGAGGGACTGATTCAGGAGAGACTTACACATGTGTGTGTGGGTGGAAAGATTAGAGGAAGTCCCAGTAAGGAGTGGAACGTGAGCAGTGCGAGGTATTATGAACAGCAGTTCCAGGACAAAAGTCTGTTAACGTGTTTGAGCACAAGTGTGGGGACTGAGACGAGTGTTGTGTAAGCATTGTGGAATGTAAAAGAAGTGTCTTTGGCAGTAAGTGTGTCCCTATGAGGGACCAAAGCAAAGAACAGCAGAGCAGTTTACACACGCGGTTCATATCCAGACAAACCGGCAAACTCTGTGAACTACCTGTATCTCTTGACAGTCATTCACAGTAAATGATGTTTGTGGACGATTTATTAACAATCTGTACATGCTTGGGGGGAAAAAAATCTGTACATAC
Organism: Anabarilius grahami; assembly: GCA_003731715.1. NCBI lineage: Eukaryota > Metazoa > Chordata > Actinopteri > Cypriniformes > Xenocyprididae > Anabarilius > Anabarilius grahami. The sequence goes on from RJVU01015056.1 coordinate 1,182,494, forward strand.
ATTAAAAAAATACATTCAAATTCTGTCATGATTTACTCACCCTGTTGTCGTTCCAAAGCTGCATGACTTGCTTTCCTCTGCTGAACACACAAGAAGATGTTTTTGCTGATATGTTAAACAGTTTTGGTGACCACTGACTTTCATTGTACGTGACATTTTTCAGAATATCTTCTTTTCTGTTCCACAGAACAACAAGAGTCATACAAGTTTTAAACAACATGAGTAAATGATGACAGAATTTTTATATTTGGGTGAGGTATATCTTGAAGCCACACTTCATGTTCCAATTTCATTGAATTATTAGAAAAGAATAAAATATCAAACCAAGTGGCATTTATTCAAAAGAAAGATATTTCAGAAAGTTTGGTAGGTTTTAAATTTTCATCATTTGGCAAAAATGGTTGTGATCAAAACAAAGGCATGTAACGTGAAAATGTGCAATGATATGTGCATATGCTGATCACTAAAATCACGAAATGCAATATAAAGTGCATATGATGGATCTCTTGAGAAAAAGATTGGGAAACACTGATCCGATGCAGTTAAATTTATATTTAATTACATAAATTTAAGTGTGGTTTAAGTGTATGAATATTTTTGGCCACTGTGTGTTTCTACTTTCTGATATCTCTCTTTATTTCTCTCTCTTTATTGCTGTCAGGCGGCAGACAGTGACTAGCACCCCCTGCTGGATAGAACTGCACCTGAACGGTCCTCTGCAGTGGCTGGACAAAGTGCTCACTCAGATGGGCTCCCCCTCCATCCGCTGCTCGAGTGTATCATAGGAAAAACGCTCCCTGCAAAAACAAACAAACAACATATACAAACCACGAGATCTGGAAAAAAGTTCCTTCAGGAGTCGAAGGCTGAAGACCTTCATACCTGCCAACTTATTGGGTTCCACAGACTTGGTAGCACTTTCACACGTGTTTCTCTCATGTTGGAGGAGTGTATTACAGTATGTGTATATACTCGTTTTTATGTTATTGTTAGCCATTTTTATTGCCATCATTAATATAAAATATTGCCATTTATGATATATTTTGTTATATATTGTAGCATGTTTATGTAAGATGTCTCCTCTGTTGTGTCTGTTATGATGCTGTTATATTACCATAACAGGCTTGATTTTTTTTTTCATGAAAAAAGTGCTTTTTTTTGTAAAGTTAAGATATTACGTTTTTCAAATATCAGTTAAACTGTATTTTTGATCTTTTTTTGGTTTGATCAAAAAAATGGAAACTTGGCCAATCTCATAATGTTATGTAGTACATATCAAGAGGTATTGACCTTCCTCATGAGAAAGAAACAGGATATCTTTGACTTTCCATGTCTAAAACTTTTTAACAGTGTGTTCAGACATTGAAAACTCAAATTAATATTGTTAAAACATACATTTTTCCATATCCTGTTTTGTCCTAGCCAGTGAAATGAGCTGTACAGCACTTTATAAAAACATACAATAGCTATTCACCTTTTTAAAATTCACTAAACAGAATGCTATATAACAAACTTCATATGCGCACATAACAGTTTATGTAACACTTGTGAAAGTGTTATCTATGCTTCACAATATCTCTGTTATGTTTGTTGAAATGTTACAAGCTTTGTCATTGTACAGGTACTGAGAGTTTTTCATCCCTCATCACGGACCCATGCTAAGCATGTATGTTTGTGTGTGGAGGTGATAATGAATCTTCTATGAATGGTTTGTAGTATCTGGTCTGGTGTTGAGTTCAACTCTGCAGTGAAACGGCCGTCTGTTCTGTGTGTGATGGGAGTGAATGAATGTGAATTATTATATTGAGTTTTATAGGATTCATCACTTATAACTCCATGTGTTGTGCCGCATTTCATTTGTTATTCTTCAGTGAGTGGGTGAGGAGCTGTTCAAGGTCTGGTGAGGTCTCTCAGTTGTCTGCTTCGGAAAATAAATGTCCTCTTCGTGTTGTGGTTGTTTTCGAAAACTGGGCATTACATCATTTTGCACACTAAGTAGTTCATGCTTCATATCTCACAGTGTTTAATTGTGTCTGTATACATCTGTGGATATGACCACTTACCTGTGAGTCCTTGTGTCCTCACATCTTCTAGAGTGAGTGTGCCTTCGCATCAACTTTCACAACAGAGTTTGTAAATAGTATATTGGAGACTTCTTCATACAGGTGTTCATCCATATTGAGTAAGTGGGTTGTCCAGTGCTGGACCACTCAGGGTTGTGATATTTTCACAGCTGAACTTGTAAATATGTCTGATAAATTGATTATGCATGCCTATTTTCTGAAATTTATGCCATTTGTACTGTAGACTCTATTTTGCTACCAAATATTTTTTCAGAAGTGGGACGGGAATGTAAATGCTCTTATCTCTGTGTTTGTAACCGTCAAAGAAGTGTGGGAGGGGGTGGGGGGTGGGCTGTACTGCTGGCAGGTTTTTGTAAGGTTAACCCTGTATTTTTATATTCGTCAGATACTCATAGGATATGGAGAGGGGCTTGAGGAAGGGAAATGTCACAATGGGCTTGTACAGTACTTTGTTAGCAGCAGGTCAGCGTGATGCGCTTGCAATGAGGAGCTCTTTGCATGCCTTTTGAAATCTCTGGTGTCCCAATGTGTTATAAAGGAATCATGGAGGATGGTTGCGTTTAGGGGCATCATGTATTTCACGGATAGGAGATAAGATGTATAACATCTGTGTGCTTAAATGTTCATAAGGACTGTTGTGTGATTTAGACACTCTAAGACTACTTTGATAAAGTCAGCGTGTTATTGCATCACTAGTGTTCCTTGAAAATCTCTTGATGACATCCGGCAAAGACAAAATAGAAGGTACTGATATTATTCAGGAAATGATTTATTGTCCATCTAAGCAAACATTAACTGTTTTCTTTGAGAGGAAGAAAATCAAATCTCATTTTCTCAACAAATTGTTGAATATATTTGAAGTAATGTGCATTTATTGTGCTTGTGTTAAACTTTCACATTCAGTGACGTGGCTTAGTGGTGATTGTTGTGCTCGACATGTTAGATAAGTATATAATCTTTATTATTTCTCTCCATCTTTAAAGATTGTCAAGAGAAAAAAATATTTGTTTGTTATTGATGTACTTTTAATAAATATGTAAATGGGGGAAAAAAAGTCTCATCTGTTTTGTTAGGCCAAAAAATGTCTTTACAAACATTCTCCTCTACGTTCCAGTAAAGTTCAGCTTAATTTTCGATTGTGACAATGCTGTAAAAGGTGCACTGGTATGATACAGGTAAACATTTCCCTTGAAATATGAAAGCTGTCTTTGTTCAAAAGACCCTAAGGGCAGGGAGGTACTGGAATTCTTCTGGACCGCGATTACATACGTTATTTCGGGCAAATGCTGTTATGCAGCATCTACAAAACACCTATACCTTATTAATGGATCAGACAGACACCAGACTAGGAATTTAGATGCTTAAACTCTCAACCCAGCTCTGCTGCTGAAAAATTAACACTGAGGTTTGAGGGTCAAAACCTACTAACACTGAGGCTCATGAATGATTCACAGCTTCTTGAATGTGTAGGGCACTGTGTCAAGGTTTGTTTCAGGTTCATGAGGCAGCTGAGTTTGTTCCCTTCATAGACGGTTCCCTTAGTTTTTTTTTCCTTTTTCAAATTTCAGGTTAGATGTACTATAGTCCCTCGCGCTGGCGCTCTCTGTGGGCAGATGAGAGAAATGCATCGCCACATTTCGCTGCCAGAAGTGTTCAGTACGTTAACTGAAGCAGTCAGACGGGGAGAGTTTGTTTACGCTTTTGGATCACCATCACTCATAGTTTAAATGCCTCAGATTTTTTATATTCAACCAAAACACTTAACACCTGGCCTTTTTTTGCGGAGAAAACCCTGGTTTCTGGGCTTCACCTATAGGCCTAGATTTATTATAATAAACACACTAGCTACACTGAATTCACGTTCTTTCGGAATATACACTGAATTCCATTAATAACTTGCTTAATGGCCATTTAAGTAAATGAACTGAGATTCCCGAATATGAGTAGTCAATAAGGACTGAACACTTTACTATCCCAAAAGGCCACGGGAGGCTCCCGTCGGGAGCTGAACAGAGTCAGACGTCTCAGTCGAAACAAGAAAAATGGCGGAAAACCCAACGGACGGTTCAGGTAAAGAAAGGACAGGTACAAAAATGTGTTCCTTATTTGTTTAACAACACTCGAGTACATTATTTTCATGTCTTGCGGACTATTACTGAATTGATCTGCTACTTTCTATTAGGTTAATTTAGTATACATAAATATAGGGCCTTTTTTTTCAACAATAGGCCAACCTAAAACAATATTCAGTTTGAAAATTATGAAAGCTGTTGCTAAAGCTGAAATCGGATGACAAAACTGCTCTTTTCTTTAATAGGCTAACAATAGTGGAAATGACAAGTAGACCTAAGAGCCTTTAACCCTTATGTATTCTTGCGGTCATTGACCCATTTTGATTTTTGAGTTGTCGGAAATATAAGTTAACCAATTTTTTATCGAAATGTTGTGACTATTTCTCATTTAGGGTCATGAACATGCATGAAAGGTTTTAACATGCCGATGTGTTGTGAAATTTGCTTACAGAAATTTTATATGATCTTGCTGTTTGTGGGTCAATTTGACCCATATACTGTAGACAGCTATTCAAAAGCAACTACAGACCCAAAATACAAAACATTTCTTTGTTGTATGTCAGAGCTCTTCAACTGTGCCAGTGTCTTGCTGAGTTTAACAACTTTTTATTTTCAAAATTTGTGAACTGTTTGTCCCACTTTTTATGCATTGTACTTGACAATGACTTTTTCCAACTTAAATTGTTAAAAATCTTGAATACTTGAAAACACCTTACAGATTATTGGAGAAGTAAAAGAAGTTGTAAAAGTGAAGTTTAAAAAAAGTTAAAGAAGTTAATGAAAATATATAAAATATATATTTTACAAAACATGTTCAATTCTAAAATCTTCAAGAAAATCAAAGCTAAATATATGAACAAGTTATGTGCCAAATTATAGGTTGATATCTCAAAAAAAGAAAAAGAAAAACAAGAACTTTCAGTAAGATTTTTTGTGCGCAGTACCAAACTTTTCCAATAGATGACATCCAGACTCCACAGGTGACCAAAACGTTTGATTTCCATATATGGTTTGAGTGATCTGAACCATATATTTCCATTGCTTTTCAAAATATTTATGAATTAGACATCTTAGTCAGAAGAAGTTTGGGCAGTAATGTTAATATTTGATTTGAATTCAATCTCTAAAATGCATATAAAAAAACATACGGAAAGAATCAAAGCGCGTGTTATAGTTTGGCATCACAAATTAAGAATCCATCGCAATTTATCTATTGCGCTGTCATTTCTTTTTCTTCCTATTTTGTCTCCAAATATGAAAACTAATGCTATATAGTTTGTCAAGTTTACTTTAGGTTTACTAAGATATTATTGTTGTTATAAATGTATAATGGCAAGTGTCCCACGGGTGTCAGGGAGGGGCAGTCTTAAAAATAGTCATTAAAAAACATTTTTGTTAATCATAAATTCAGATATTTATTCTTTGTAATGTGTGAAAAGTGTTGATATTAAAAGTTAATTATTTGTACCAGATTTTTTTTAAAGTGTGATTTTGGGGGAATTGTATTGAATCCAGTTAGGGTCAATTTGACCCGGACCATATAGGTAGTAACCAGAAATCGAACAGTGCATAAGGGTTAAACATGAAAACGTGTGGAAAAAAAAGTGCAGGATAAACTGTTTGCATATAGCATCTTACTAGCACTAAAGTAAGATGATGAAAAATAAAAAGGACTAAAAGTAGGATCACAAGTAGACATATAATAGGCTACAGATTGGGAGTCTTTATTATTACTGTAGAATAGTGCTTTAGCATTACTGGACTGTGAAAGATGTCCTTACAGCTTTTGATGAAAGACTGACAGAGATGATAAACTGAACAGATGACTCCACCACACTCTCTCTCATCCATCTGACAGCATCATGATCGTCAACCAGCCTAGTGACAGCCACTACCTTTGTTGGTAAACAAATTAATCTTCTTAAAGGTCAGAATTTGTCTGTCTCTCTCTCTCTCCGTCCTCTCGTGATGAGCGCGGGAGAGGCTGTCAGATTCTCCCGCTATCAGCATTCCGCTCAGGTGACTCACACCTGATTGCAGCGCTACGCACTGCTGCGTCACAGCTGTCTCCGGACAGAAGATAAGACAGGGCCGCACGTCTCCAACTGCCGCACGCTGGAACTCTGCCCAACGGGCGATGCGTATCTGTGTTACTGGCCAGCATTTCTCCCTTCAAGCCTTCTGTCGGCGACAAAGATATACTCTCTGTCTCTCTTTTAAATCGTGAACACCTGTTTTGCTTAAGACCTCGACTCGGTCTCCAGAGAGCTGAGCCTCAGCGCAAAGCAAAATGGTCAGGACCGTAGGACTAGGCTGTGTGTGTTAGATGTAGGCATATTTACTGTTAAAAGAAAAGGGCTTCGCACAAAATTGAGTGGAAATCACAGTACTGATGCTAAATTATCTGCTTTCTAAATTAAAGCTTCGGAGCGTTATGAATATTTTGTGTCGAATCAGCGGTTCGGAGCGCCAAAGTCACGTGATCCGAACCGCTGATTCGACACAAAAGATTCATAATGCTCCGAAGCTTCATGAAGCAGTGTTTTGAAATCGGCCATCACTATATAAGTCATTATTTTGTTTTTTTTTGGCGCACCGAAAATATTCTCGTCGCTTTATAATATTAATATTGAACCACTGTACTCACATGAACTGATTTAAATATGTTTTTAGTACATTAATGGATCTTGAGAGAGGAAATGTCATTGCTGGCTTTGCAGGCCTCACTGAGCCATCGGATTTCAACAAAAATATCTTAATTTGCGTTCCGAAGATGTGTGGAACGGCATGAGGGTGAGTAATAAATGACATTATTTTCAGAAATGTGGAGTTATATCATGCTAGTTTTAGTTAACTAATTTGTATGCAGTGTAAATAATTACTATAAAATAGTGAAGACTGAAATGTCACTTTGTCTGAAAATGTAGAGAGATTGCAAAAAGAAAGCAAAGAAAACACTAATGTTATGCATAAGACAAGCTTAAAAACTGGGCTTGAACTTGTATAGAATAACCAAACACGTGCCTGTCTCACTTTTGAACACTTGCCCTTGTAATCACCTACTGTTTATCCCCTCAGATACTGTTATACAATCTAAAAACTGTTTAAAATGTGTTTATCGTCAAGTTCAACTAAGTTTAATTGTTTTACCAAACCTACCAACGGTCCATTGACAAGTATGCCATGTGACGTCACATGGACTGTGGAAGAGGCCTACTGATTATGCTTGTGAAAGCAATCACCTCCCTGTTGCACAGACTGCAAATCTAACAGTTTTAGTTTTAGTCCAGCAGCTGCCAAGCTCCTGATTAATGACCGCTCAATCCCTGCCCAATGAAGAGTAGCCATTTGAGTGGGACAGAAATCAAGACAGCGACCCATTACTAATAACATTCTACTCGAGCAATCTATTGAGCGCTGAGACCACTAGTGGTTATTGTACTGGTTGATGGCTGTGTGAACCATATGTGAGGCAGGGCAGTAGGTTAATAATCTAACCTTTCAGTCTGACCATTCATATCCATGTGCAATGTATACACCTTGGTCATTTACTGCCGTACCTTATTTGATTGTAGTAGAACTGAAGTCTTGATCTTGTTTAGGTCTTGTCTCAAGACCAATTGGTACTACATGAAATCACCATCAATGTTCTTACAAGGTTTTGCTGTGACCTGTGGACTTTGACTCTTAGATTCTCATGGCTTTTTATTATTTAAGAATGCTTCTGGTTATCCAATATCTTGTATACCAGAAAAAAACTTGGAATTGCTCATTACATGTATACAACAATAGCCCTATTGATCGTTTTGGCCAATCATTGCCATTATATTTGAATGCATAATTGCTATCATTATATACTGTCACGCCTGCCAGCTGGAGTGCCTATGATAGCCACCAGAGGGCACTCCTTCTGTTTCCTCTCCTCGCTTCCTTTCCTCGCGTCTTAGCTCCACCCTTTCAGGATTCGAGGGAAGGACACAAGGAAAAGACGCGAGGACGGAGGAATGGAATCAAGTGAAATGATATCCTCGCTCCCTTTAGCGTCACTTCAAAGCGTCATCAGCTGTGCTCGAGGGATCTACCCACATGTTGTTAAAGTTTGGTTATTTAAAAATATATATAATAAATATTAATAAAGCAAGATGCCCCGTTGAAATGTATGATATATAAAGTTTATTTAAACTGTAAAAGTAAAGAATACATTTAAATTATTGCGACAGATATGAAGGGGGAGGAGAATGTATACGTGCGTCACGTTTCTTGACGAGAAAGACTTCCGCAAAGGATGCACCTCTGTATCCTCGCTCAAGACTCCTCAAGAAGCCTCCTCACTCCTCGATCCTCGCCTCCTCGCGGTGAAATTCGAGAATTGAGATGTCCTTCAAGATGGCTGAGCTCAAACGGTTTCCGGGTCATAGGATGGAGGACGGAGGAGCGAGGAGACGAGGAGGGATATTGAGAAGCACCCATACACTCATTGTGAAGTCTTGTTGGTGTTACACTGCATTTTTGAGTGCTACTTCTGGTTTCCATGTCTTGGTCTTGATCTTCTGTCTGTTTCCCTTGATTTCCCTGTTTGCCTGAGCCGTGGACTTTTGTAATTATCTGGATGGGTTGCTGTGTGGTGTTTTGATATAATGTCAACCAGCTGAGCTGACATTATTATGTACTGGGTATTATGACCTTAATAGCTAAAATATACGGAAAAAAATCTACAGTGCTGGTTTCAATATTTTTTGAAACATTTTTAAAATTGTTGTTTTGGTTTTTTGCTTAAAGTGCCCCTATTATGCCTTTTTTAAGGTTCCTAATGTTGTTTTGGGAGTCTCCTACAACAGTTTTATATGCATGCAAGGTCAAAAAACATTTTCGTTTCGTTTTCTCAGGCTAATATACATTTAATTTCACCTCAGTTCACCAAAGATGGTAAAAGATTCGTTAGAAGCAGTTCAAAGAATCAGTCTCTAAACCCCTCCTTTCCGTGAGCCTACGCTGCTCTGATTGGTCAGATGGTCAGATCCTTTGTGATTGGTCTACTGCGCGCACCACACGCCCATTGCCATAACTGAATGACAGCTATCAATTCACAAGATATTGTATATGGACAGAATAGATCGAATTTTAAAAGCATTGATTTTACTGTATCAAATCGAGTCCGACGATGAACCGTCTGAAGTAGTCGATCAACCAGAAACTGATTCGCAATCACGACTAGAGTAAGACGTTTCAATATGGTAAGTGTCAACTTAGTTATTTATAAGACGTGATAGCAGCGTCACTGTTATACTTTATGTAGGTGCACCTGTGGGAACTGTATCAGAATGCCAAGCAAAGCTGAAAACCTCTAATATAAGATAAACATTTAGGCCAGATGTGTACAGACTTCGTCATAACTATTAACAATGAAAAGTGGCCAACGTTATATCATTGTTTGACATTACAATGGGTGTTTACTGTTAACAGAGAGAATACTTCAACTAGTTAGCGCGAACTAGCATCTTAGCATCCTATTACAATACAGATAGAGCTCCACAATACTGTAATAATAAAAACGCAGAGGAAAAAAGTTTGTTTTGTATTTTGTAAACTCCCACATTAGCCGAGCACAAACGTGAATAGCTGATAATGCATTACACTCTGTAAACAAAAGTCGTGCTCCATCCGGGATGATCATTACTCCAAGTAATAAGACAGACAAGCTGCATTAATAGACACATTTTAGATAATATTGGACCACATCTGAAGAGCAGAACTACAGAAATGTGAGTTAGCCGGTTAGCAGGAGACATGCAGACTACATGACATACAAAACTATGAATTTTGAATGATCGCTAGAAAATATAAACATCAATTATTAATCATACTTACAGGTTGAGATTCAGAGGAGCAAGCTGGTCCAAATAAACTTGACATTGATCCATATTTTAAGACCAAGTGTTTTGTGAATCCTGCATAAACTACCCGAGGTTTGAAAAGCAGTCTTCATTAAAATGATGGGAACACAACAAAAGATTGTACTGTTGAAAAAATGAATTTTCCTTGGTGTCTGCAATATGCTAATGTTCCGTTGTGACGTCACAACGAAATGGGCTGGGATTCGTTTTACAAACGACTCTTTTAATTGACTCCGAGTCGACTCTTACTTTTGAGAGACAATAACTTTATATACGGTGCACTTTCAGATTTAAAACTTTGCAGGATGTTTTCATTCACTTAGAGCTTGAAAGGTGATTTTCAAAAATCCATAATAGGGGCACTTTAAATGTATACTTCAACCAAAAATGATAATTTTCTTATCATCTACTCATCCTCGTGCCTTGACGTTCTTTCTCCAGATGATTTTTCTAAAATTAAGATTTATCTCAGCTCAGTCTACACTGTACAACATGACGCTGCAAAAAAAAACAAAAAAAAAAAAACTCAGAGATGGTGTTGGTTTCAGTTTTGAGGTTTTTTGTTTGGGTCATGGTAATGTGCAGACTTTATGTAGACAGATGGTTTTCAATCAAAGCAACAGTTGTTGATGTGGATAGGGACAAAATAATTTCTTCACTGTTATTACCTTACTGAATGTTGACAGCGAAGTCTCAAGCCAATTTGTTCATTCCAAAATTGTTTGGTGTCTCTCTGTCAAAGCAGTTTAGCTGCAGGGAGGAGAGGAGCAGCATCTGGATACAAATGAAGTACTGAGGAGCTTGTGCTGTTCCTAGTTGTGCTGTCATGTTGTCCTCTTGTCAGCATCACATAGACGTTATGTTCCAGTATCCAAAAAGATGTAAAACAGCCCATTTGGTGTCGTGTATATAATTTGATTAATGTAATTGATCGGTCTAAGTTTGATCAGTTATGTTGTGCAATAATAATGCTGAAAAGATTTTTAATAATTCAAATCTCATAACAGGTGGATCTCTGGATTTTAGAGAACATTTTTCAATGTAGAGTAAAACGGTTGCTTGGGTTTTGGACGGAGTACTGTTGATATACTCTGGGAAAATATTAAAATCACGCCCTTCGTAGGACACACAGGCAGGAAAGGAAACAGTAAGTATATCGTTGCTATGCCAACGCATTTATGGCAGCCTCATTGCGTTCTCAGCAAATTAATGAAAATTATTAATAAATTTGTAAAGTAATTTGAAAAGAAAATGTATTTACTTGTTTTATTTTGGTTAATGCTTGAGGAGCTGGCTTCTGTACAACAGATAACTGTTACAGAGACAAAAGAGGAGGATATTAAGAAGAACAAAGTTTAAAACAAAAACAAGCATGAAACTACTTACATTTAAACACATCTTCGCTTGTATGTACATTTGCCGACGCCGCCATTTTAATTTTTTTCAAATAAATAACAGTTGTTAACAGCGACGCAAAGAATTGTGGGCTGTCTGCAGCAGCGAAGGATACACCTCAGGTATCCTCCGAATTCCTGTGAAAGGACGCATTTGAATGTCTCGTTCAAGAGTCCTACTTACTTTTCTGAAACGATACAGCCTCAATGACGTATGAAACCTTCGAATGCGACCTCCGGAGGACGCAGCCTTCGAAATGAGACACAGCTATGGTTTTACAGGTGGAGGCCACTGACATTTTTTTTCCCTACTAATCTTTTCTGACTGTTTTTCACTAGTTTTGCATTTGGCTAGGGTCAGTGTCACTACTGGTAGCATGAGGCGATACCTGGACCCTACAGAAGTTGCACAGGCAGTCCAACTCCTCCAGGATGGCACATCAATACGTGCCATATTGATGGGCAAATGAAGCACTGAGGCTTTCCCTTCATTGTTCCGGGAAAAGATTCAAAGCTTCGAGAGTGTCGAAAACAGCGCCATCTGGTGTCTACTAAAAAATAAAGCAGCCAAAACCCTGTGAAAGAAGCTTCATCAGATGAAGCAGCCACCACACTTTCCATAGATAGTCTCATGTTACGTGCTTAAATAAAAGCCGGGTGCGTTTCCCGAAAGCATCGTTAGCCAACTATGGTCGTAAGTCCCATTGAACTCTATTGGTAACCATGGAACTTGCGACCATAGTTCGCTTTGGGAAACGCACCACAGTGCGTGTTTGTGTTGTAATAAATTCATTTACCCATTAAACTGTGGCATTATGAATATCAATATGATGTAATAGAAGAATAATGTACACATAGCCTATATGAATTGCATATGGCAAATATTTTATTTTCCTGAAATAATTTGTATGACTGGGTATTTAAAAAATTTAATTGAATAAGTCTGAATGAAAACCTACTCGTAAAGTGAGATCTGAGGGTTCGAACTTTCCGACACGCAAAGTGAATCGCGCACAGGATTGGAAAGAAAGTGAGGCTTTGTTTGTCATTGGTCATGTGATTTCTACGTTACCAACACAAGCCTTCGAATCGAGGCTTCATCTGCCACGCCCATTTATGCTTGGCACAAGCTCTGAATCCTCGGTTCAAATGTCACATCACTAACGTGACATTGCCAGAAGGTTTGCTGTGTCTCCCAGCACAGTCTCAAGAGCGTAGAGGAGATTCCAGGAGACAGGCAGTTACTCTAGGAGAGCTGGACAGGGCCATAGAAGGAATTTAACCCATCAGTAGGACCGGTATCTGCTCTTTTGTGCAAGGAGGAACAGGATGAGCACTGCCAGAGCCCTACAAAATGACCTCCAGCAGGGCACTGGTGTGAAGGTCTCTGACAAAACAATCAGAAACAGACTTCATGAGGGTGGCCTGAGGGTCCGATGTCCTCTAGTGGGCCCTGTGCTCACTGCCCGGCACCATGGAGCTTGATTGGCATTTGCCATTGAACACCAGAATTAGCAGGTCCGCCACTGCGCCCTGTGCTTTTCACAGATGAGAGCAGGTTCACCCTGAGCACGTGACAGACATGAAAGGGTCTGGAGAAGCTGTGAAGAATGTTATGCTGCCTGTAACATCGTTCAGCATGACCAGTTTGGTGGTGGGTCAGTGATGGTCTGGGAAGGCATATGCATGGAAGGACGCACAGACCTTTACTGGCTAGACAATGGCACCCTGACTGCCATTAGGTATCGGGATGAATCCTTGAACCCATTGTCAGACCCTACACTGGTGCAGTGGGTCTTGGGTTCCTTCTGGTGCACGAAAATGCCCGGCCTCATGTGGCGAGATTATGCCGGCAGTTCCTGGAGGATGAAGGAATTGATACCATTAAATGGCCCCCAAACTCGCCTGACCTAAATCCAGTAGAACATCTCTGGGCTGTCCGCACTGAGGGAAACTGAACCTTGCAACACTGCATGCCCGAATTGTGCTCTTCAGTGAACCAGCTGCTCCCTTATCCCCTTCCACTATTGAACTAAGGCAAAATAAGAAGTGAAGCTGCCTGTCACACATGCTGTCATGGCGGACCTCCCCCAGGGGAATAAAGACTCCACCCCCAGGCAGTCAACGCAATATGGCTTACCTTCGGTCAGGCAGATATGGATCTCTTCATGACAGAAGAAGAACTCCCACTGCCAGGAAATGGGCGCACTTGCCCTGAAATGGCCTCATCTGCACCTTTATGCCTTCCCTCCTGTAGCCCTGCTTCTGCAGGACATCAGTCAGATTTGGGAAGAAGCATGTGCAGTCCTTTTGGTGGCACCATGCTGGCCAAACCAGCCTTGGTTCCCAGAATTGATCCAGCTACTGTCAGCAGCTCCGTGGCTCATACCTCTGAAAAGAGACCTTCTCTCCCAGGCAGAAGGGACGATCTGGCACCCTCAACCGGAGCTGTCGGAACTTAGACCCCACTAAGTGCGATACCAGATATCAGTTCTCATGTTTCTGCAGGAGATGCTAGACAGTGGGCATGCACCCTCCACGCTCAAAGATACGTGGCAGCCATTGCAGCAAATCACGCCCCGGTGGCCGGCCAATTGGTCAGGAAACACGACCTAGTCGTTAAGTCCCTCAGGGGGTTCAGGAGGTGGAACCCTCCCCACCTGTGTTCGGTCTGGTCTTGGGACAGTCCTTAGGGCACTTTGAGGCCCTCCTTTTTAGCCACTCTGGTCAACTCTCCTTCGGTCTCTCTCGCTTAAGACTGCCCTCTTCCTGGCTTTAGCGTCAGGCAAGCGAGATCTGCAGGCTCTGTCTGTGGAACCTTCCTGCCTCAAGTTCGGTCCTAACGACTGTAAAGTGGTCCTCAGGCTGAGAAAAAGGTTACATGCTGAAAGTGCTTTCCACCCCTTTCAGAACGCAGGTGATAGCGCTGTCAGCTTTTTCCGCTTGCGGAGAATGAACAGGCACCTCATCCACTCTGTCCCGTCAGGGCCCTTAGAGTGTATAACTGAGCACTCTGGCCAATTTTGGCAATCAGAGCAGCTGTTTGTCAGCTTCGGAGGCTGCACTAAAGGGCTGCCGGTTTCGAAGCAAATATTTCCAGATGGATTGTGGATGTGATATCACTGGCTCACAAGTCTGTGGACTCGTTGTGCCCCATAGGAGTGAGGGCCCACTCCACACTCCAGCAGAGTCTCTATCGCAAATATCAGTGCAGTGGCCGGCTAGTCCTAGCCGTCCACTTTAGTCAGATTTTACAACCTGGATAAAAGTTGAAAGATTCTGACTGACTGCGTTTCTGTGTGACTTATAGGCAGTCGACCTTGCCCTTACTGGCGGAAACGCCATTTGTCTGTGCAGTTGTACAGACGTGAACCAGTCAGGCTTCAGGATTCTGAGAAAACAGGAGTTTTCCCCATACGCATCAGCTAAAACTGCCACTGTTAATAGACAAACTAAATAAACTAGAGGGAGTGTAAAAAGAGTGTTTTAAACTGCCCATATTTGAGGAAACACCCAATACAATACAAATATATGGTGCAAACATGTTTGTGTAGTCAAATATGTATTTATTTATTCCTATATATGAGAATTTCTTACGAAAAAGAGGGGGAGTGCTAGAGTTTTGTCTCATTTACACATTAATACATTGTTAATTACACCCATAATGTCCCCCTGCTAGCTACACCATGTTGCTGACTAATTGAATATATGAGTCGAAGATGTTTGAAAGCCTGTAACTGATTTAATTAATGCAGATTTTGCTTTAAGCATTGCCAGTTAAAAGATCTCTGTGCATCGACATGTTGAGGTGTGTATGTCTGTGCGTAGTTGTGTTAATCCTCCTGTCAATGATCAGTGTTTGTCTTGATTTCTGGCAGCTGGCAGCCAACTGGAAACACATCAGGTCTTCCAGGAGGGCAATTCCCCAGCATCCCTCATTATGGATCGCTCTCTTTTTCTCTCTCTCGCCTGCAGGTCCATCAGACACACACACATACATACACACACACAGAGCCATCACAGATTTGAGGCAGTCTTCTCATCTTATTCAAATTGGTCTCGGCAGGAAAATGGGTTCATGATGATGGGGGTAATAACAGTGTAGAAAAGAGAGCGTCTTCAGCTTCAAACACCATTTAATTTGGAGATTAAGCTAATAAAAAGCTATTAAGGCCAATGCCTTGCTGTTGTAGCAGGCCGTAGTGATACACAGTAATTCCTTCTCATTTAACGCAAATGAGCTATAAAAGATTAGGACGGACGTGTTATTCCTTTTATGTTTATATGTTTCCCAAGGTTTATGGAAAAGAATAATCAGTCTGTTTTAATGTGTTGCTTTTTTCCCGACTATGGTTTCAAAACACATGGACCCTTTGTGCAGAACAACAAAAACCATCCAGATTTATACACAGGTTTTAATCAAATTTGCAGTCAAAATGATTAGCTATAATGTCTGATATTATTTAGCTCTAATTACCAGCAGATGGTGTCTTTATCTGCACTTAGGGTGCACAAGTCTTGGAAATGCTGCATGCACAAGAATAATTAAGAAGTTGACTTGAGCTGTTTTTTTCTGGTCTACTTTTGTAAGCTTTAATAGTCAGACTCAGCACCCTAATGTTAATTAGTGCTAATTTGATAATTTGATTACATTTATTCCTTTAAATCCAAGCATTCTCGATTGTTGCTCAATGTGCTTTATAGGCATAACAAATAATGGTATGTTTGTATTTCAGTAGCAGCAGTAGCTTCCTCTCACTCTCCTCTAAATGCAATTATATTTATTATTCATGCAGGAAATCATCTTGTAAGATCATTTGCAGATCGTACAATTCCTCCTCACCTCTGGAGATAGATGGACACTTATGTCTGTCTGTGTGTTGTTGTTGGGAATGGGAACACAGAGCTTACCTGTGGAGAGAGAAGCAGACCAGCTCACTGGGGTATTGATGGAGTCATGCAGAGTTAATCAGACTCAATGCCAGCAATGATTCCTTCATTTCCTGCAATGCAGAATTAGACGGTAATACGGCCCCTGTTGGAACTTTGGCAGCATATGGTCTTGTGTAATGTGCCTGTTCCATTGGGTATAGATGCATTCCATAGGGCAGAACAGCATTACATGAAATGTAGTTGTATAACAGTTTGTGCTGTGGTGTTTGACAGTGCCTACTATACTATGCACCTATCTACACAACAAAGCTGAATATTGACATTGTATTAAGTTCACCCCAAAATTACAATTCTGTCATTAATTAGGCTACTCACCCTCATGTCATTCCAAACCTGTAAGACTTTCGATCATCTTCGGAACACAAATGAATATCTTTTTGATGAAATCTGACAGCATTCTGTCCCTCCATTGACTATCTTTGCAACTTGATCTTTGACGCTTCAAAAAGTTCATGAAGAGATCGGAAAACGAATCCATATGATCGAGCGGTTTAGTCCAAATTTTCTGAAGAGACTCAAACCTCTTCCGGAAGCTCAAACGTGCTGCGTAACACACGAGAATGAACCTCATTCGTTACGCAGCACGTTTGAGCTTCCCGAAGAGGTTTGTTCTCGTCATTCATGTTCGGTTGAGCATCTGTTTATGTTCGCTGATGAGGACATAAAATGATATTCTGGTTGTTTCAAGCTAGCTAGCTAGCTAACCATCTACACATACTTGCTTTGTAAAGAAAATTGGGTTTGTCTAACATTATCCAACCATCCCCTTTGTAGATCACAAGGTGCATCATAATGAATGTTTTTGAATAAATGTTGTCAAAAACGTTATAATTATGCACAATAATATAATATAGCAGTATAATATAGTAAATATTTAATTGAGTTGTCAATACAATATATAACAGTGTATGATTTTACTTCAAAAATGAACACCTGACACAAAATGGGAACTGCAAATCCATGTTTTGCTGTACAGAGTCGTTTTTGTGAATTGATGGGATCCATTTGCTTTTCTTTTCTGTAGCTTTATTAATACAAAAGTATTCTCTTCAAATACTATATAATTGACCAACTCTAAGTATAAGAGAAAATATGAGCTGTTGTGAACTCAAGTAGCCCAGCTGTCTAGATTTTGTGTTTGCAGTGTATTTGTTATGTCCAAAATTTTGCTTGATGGCTTCTAAGTGTCCAGGTCATAAAACCTTTTCGGTATATAATATATGTTTAATATGCTTGTAGCGAATAGATGATTCAATGGTATAATTTGAGTGTGGTTTGGATGTAATTATGGAGGAATAAGCGAAGGCCTTGCTTTGAAGTTATTGTCTGCCGTGAGAGAAAGTGAGGCAAGCCCTTCGTTCTGCTGCAATTATAGACCCTTCAGTGTAAGGCTTATTTGTGCTTAACAGTTGGCAGTGCATTGATTTAATATGTAATCAGTACACATAGGCCTGAAATTTAAATTTTTCTTAAACTTACAAAGATTTTCTGTCATGCTTTAATTACTATGTTTAACTGCTAGACAGGAAGCTTATGTAAGCTAATTATGAAGTAATCGCGGTGTCATGCAAGCATGTTGTTCCTCACCTTTTATAAATAACCTCTTTTATATATTTTTTTAGTAGAGTCACCTACTGTATCACGCAGAACAAGCTGTTAGCTCACTCTAGTTCTCAGGGTGACATAGTTAGTATCCGTCCCATAATTGTAGTGGTATCTGCACTGTTAATTACTGAAGTAAATGGTTGAACTGCTGCCAAGGACCTATTGTGTTGGGGCTTTGAATTGTGTTTTTACCATCTGTAGAATTGGGAAGAGGAGAGAGGGGAGCAGAGGAGCCAGGGGGAGGCTTAAGAGCAAGCTCACAGCCTCGGGGTCTGAGGCCATATGGAGCCAGTGCTTCGCCTGCGCTTTATTGCACACCTTGCTGTTTTAATCAATGGCAAGCCTGTTCACAGGACACATAGAACAGAGGTTATTGCACTGTGTCAGTAGGTTTTTTTCTGCATGTTTTTTTTCTTTCTCGTGTGCAGAAAACTTTTGCACTTGACTTTACATGTGCTTAATCTTGGCTTATGTCTTTTGGACCGTGGTGTGTGTTTGTCTTTGTATGCCATGGGCATTTATTAATATACTTTATTTAAAGTATTTATTCCACTATGCTGCTTTTTACGTAAAGATGAGCTAAACAAATGTCTTTGACCGTTGTGCTTGCATTTCTTGCAGCATATCGTGCATGACACAGCGTTCAACTTTAAAAATCTCTAGACCTTGCGTTTTTTTTTTATATACCACTGCCTGTGTTTAGCTTTTTTTTCAACACCAAGTGAATGTTCCCTTATATGTTGTCTATTTTTGCTCTGCCAATAAAAGTGGTTCCAAACAAAGCCACAGACACTTAATGACTGTGTATTTTTAAATGATTTGATGGAGTGAGTGATTCAAAGGACCTGTTTCAAAAACCATACTTGCGTTCTTGGCCACTTGAGGGCGCATGTATGTACTCGACAAAAAGTAAATGTACAAGACTATCGCAGATCTGATAAATGCCTAATCTCACTGTCATAATGCACACTAAATCCACTAGCCTAAGCTGTAATTTTTATCACTTAATTAGAAGCACCACAGTTACTTCACAAATATTGTTTAGTAGTACCTATGTTTATTTTAAAGTAAAAAAAAGCTCTTTAAAAACATTTTACAACACTATAAGTGGGTAATCAAAAATCATTGGGTAATCAAAAGTTCTACACACACTTGCAGTCTTCACATCCATTTAAACACTTGGGCCAAACACTGTAAATATGTCATCTACTTAAGTAGACAAGAGGGTCATGTGCAAAAACCTCAGGTGTGTGTATTAGGACAGGCCCAAATACTTTTTTTAACGAATCGGTAGAATAAATGATTCAACCATAAAATATCAAATGATTCAATGACAGACTCATTGTAGAATGTATTATAGTAGAATAGCATTAGAAATACATATTAAAATAAAATAAATAACAAACTTTGTATAATACTTTCATCCAAAAACAGGTTATACAAAGTCAAACAGCCACATAACATCAATTTGGCTTTCTCATTCTCCACTATTGGTTTAGTGCAACCATTATGCCTGGTGAAGCCTAATGTTACAGCTTGTGGTAATGGTTACACTGTGTGTAATAGTGTGTTTGTGTGTGAAAGTCTTCATTGTAATGTTATAGTTTGTGTTAATGGGGCAGAGAGCGTGATGGAGCTGTGTCTGTAGGAGTGTGTGGCAGGTTCAGTCAAATGTTATAGTTTGTGTTAATGGTGCATTTAGAGTGCTAACTGCTACAGTCCCAGCTGTTGACACAGCTAGGCCTCCCTTGCCCCAGTTATGCCCAACCCTCCCCAAACCTGAGAGCGGCTCCTGCTATTCACCAGCCTGTGTGCATATTGTTTAATTATTGGCTGTTCTGGGAGCACCACAGGAGGGAACCCACTGAAACTTACCGAGATGAATGCAAGGCTACTCTTTCTGTACTTTGCAAGGTAATCAAACCATATGTTTTTTTCATGGAGAGCATGTCAAGTGTGCCCGTTGTTGAAGTAGCTGTGTTAGGGCATATTTAGGTTAATAGCCCAAGGCAAAGAGTGTGTGTTTCAACCTCAGGTAACGGATAGTAACTGTGCTGGACAGCACCAGTGTCCTCAATTATATTCATTCATTAAACACTGAATGTATAGCATCAGCAGATGGTTCCTTTATAAAAGTAACCAGAAATATATATATATTTTTTTTAAAGTTCAGCTGTTCTGTTAAGATTTTAGCTGTGGTATGTAAAAAAAAATGCAAATGGGTGTATGCATTAAATTTTATTTATTGATTTTATCAGATATTGCATTCAAATCAGCATTAGAATGATTTCTGAAGGATCATGTAAGACTGAAAATTCAGCTTTGCCATCACAGGAATAAATTACATTTAAAAAAATATTACAATAGAAAACAGTTATTCTAAATTGTAATCATATTTCACAATATTACTGTTTTACTGTGTTTTCGAACAAATAAATGTAGCCTTAGTGAGCATAAGAAACTTTTTTAAAAAACAAAAAATCTTACTGATCACAAATGTTTGTTTAAAATTCACCAATTTCAAAGTGAGTGTTAATAATTCTTTAAAAGCAATGTAAATAACATCTTAATCAACAACATTCTCGAGGGCATGAAATCTTTAAAAATACATTGCTTTACTAATCAAGCAATTTGCTGTAGAGAAAATCAATATTTACTATGAGAGTGGGTTAACAGTAAGGGCAGCAGCATTTGGAAGCAGATGATCATTATCGCCTGACTCAAGTTATTGAATTGTGAATAAATGCAGCGTGTCTGCAGGTGTGGCCACCCTCAATTACTAACCTGAGGGACCTCCTGCAGAAATCGTAACACAGCAATTAACAACATAATTAAGTGGTAAAGTCATTGTGCCATTCTCCTGCAGCAGAAACAAGAGTGCCATTGACCAGATGAAGAAGGGCTGCCCTCTGATTGATCGTCCGGTTGACTTGCTTGCACAGGCATTTATCACCCTCTCCAGGATAGAGTGAGAGACAGAGAGAGAGAGTATATCTGTGTTTATATGGGAGATGACGTGCTTAGTCTTGGTAAAGTGTCAGAGGCCTTGTTTTTCACATCATAAGACAACAGTGTTAATGAGCTGTCACATCCAGCTCTACAATGTTAAAAGTTCCTGATGCACATACTTGTGTATTTCCACAGATGCAAACTAGAAAATCAAACGGCTCTCTTATTTCACATTCTCTGCTAAACTGGCTCTGTTTTTTCCGTTCAGATCAGCTGTCATTACGCAGAGATCCATCTTATTGAATGTCTGCTCATCTGATTGAACAGATGTCGGCGTACAGCAAAAGGTTAAGCGCTTTTCATTCAGTGCTCCAGGAATGTAATGACTGCAGATGTGTTTTTGCCAACACCAAAATATCTACATTTAAAAGCTCAATAATTCCCATACTGAACTGCTTGTTATGACATTGATTGATTCATTTTGTAAGATTGCATGCCTTTTAAATGTTATATTCAAATACCATGTAACTCAACTATTCATAATTGTTGATTTTTTTGATAATTATCTATCTATCTATCTATCTATCTATCTATCTATCTATCTATCTATCATCTGTCTGTCTGTCTGTCTGATATAAAAGAGAAA
>RJVU01015056.1:1206959-1217357 GCA_003731715.1 Anabarilius grahami
AGAACAAATTTTAAATATTTAAATATAAATATCTTATACATAAATATAAAAAAAAATTCTTAAATATATACTTGTATATATGTATATTTAAATATACATAAGTATACACAGCACACACACATATATTATGTAAACTCAAACTTTTATTTTGGATGTGATTAATCGCGATTAGTCATTTGCCGAGCATTACTTTTTTTTTCTTTTTTTTTTTCTTTTTGATATAACAATAGTTATTAATGACCATGTCTGTAAAGATCCAATATATATATATACCACAACATTTTGAGCAGTAGTGTATATACACAAAATATATATTTTAGGTTTGTAATAGTGTGCCAGGTGCAATTTTAATGACTAAGAAATATAAGTCTTGGAATCAATTTAAAGTGTAAAATAAGATGTGTGTGAGTGGGCTTGTAGACACTGATGGTACCGCAGACATTATCGGATCTCGTAACAGGACTGGAGGAATCTAAAATAGAAGGAGCAGCACTTATTATGTCTTCAGTATAGGTCAGATCTAGAGGCAGTGGTTTGAGTAAATTAGCAGACACGCTGGCAGAACGTTTAAGGTGACGAATAGGATAAGCTCAGAGGGCTGTGCTACCTGCTATTACCAGACCCCCTCAGGCTTGATTTATCAACTCCCCTCTCACAGTGTTTCTGCTCTGATATGACTGTGGAAATGGAGTAGTTTAAACACAAAACCTTGATCCCACTGACCTCTTAATATGCTTATAATGATCCCATTTAACAAACAGATGTTAGGGCAGACACGGCAAAGCCTGACCACAATATGTGGCGTTGGCAGTAGACACTTAGAAAGATAGTGAGCTCCTTTGTCCGTCAACACACAGCATAACACCTTCCTTGGTTGTCATTGTGAATATTAATATTAAAATGAATGAATCGAGTCCAAATTCTGATGTTGCAAGGCTAGTTTAGAACTGTCTTGTTTGAAATTCAATGCGTTGTCTTGAAGAAATTGGGGTATTACAGAACAGTAAATGGAACAAATTTTTATAGACCCCTGAATGAAGACTCTTGACAGCTGTTTGTTAATCACTTTCAGAATATACCATTCAAAAGTTTAGGATATAAAATATTTTTTAGTCTCTTATACTTACCAAGACCCCTCAACTACGGTGATAGATGAGCATAAAATAAACAGGTAATAAAATATTCACAAGCCAATTAATTATGCATGTGCATCACTACTTTATGGATGCAATGGGGATCTCATTTACATATTGCTCATACTTTAGCCATTACAATCAGAGTGGTGCTGGACTTGTTCCAGATGAAGTAGATCAGGTGGGTGAGCGATGTGATTTGTATGGACAATACAGAATATAATGCTGATCTTTTACAAACTGAGGAATAAATGTGGAGTTTCAGACATTGCAAGATTTTTTGCTGATTTGTATGGATTAAACTAATCAGGCTAAAACCTTTTTTTTAATCGAGTCAGTATAGAATGTAAGCCACATATCACACTTACAGGTGTACTTCATCAGGTTGAAATTCGAAATTAAACGGAAGTAACGACAGATCTTTTCTTCCGTATTGTGACGTACGTCTGTGATTAATGGTTTATCGGAAAAGAAAAAATGTAGGGCGTGTCTTTGTTCTAGCCATCTGTTGTTGATTGGATTTTGAGATGTGGGCACTGCACTCAAAAATGAAGGCGGAGGAACAAGAGCTTGACTGGGCAGGGTTTAAACGGTCTAGATCAATGGAAATGTCCAGCATTCGTCACCAGAGAGAAGTCTGTTGTTTTCACAGGATTTACGATCCAGTTACTACATTTTGATTAAAGACAGTCAAAAACTTAATCTATGCTTTTTATTTTATTTTATAATTGTTCACAATGAGATCTATAACATGCATTTAAAAAAAAAAGAATTATTCCTCAGTTCCTGCCACACTGATTTCCATGAATTGAATTTACAGCAGGTTACTCCCTGGTGCTTGGTTTGCACTTATTTTCAAAATAATGACGTACAAAGAGCTTATGTGGTTTTTCTGATTAATTTGGAATTTTGTAAACAGTAATTTCAGAAAATGTTTGTCTTTGTGGAAAAAACGGGGGTAGAACACACTTGGAAATTTCGCCAGTTTATCTTTCGTTCCTGTTTTTCTCCAGTGCAGAGAGTTAAACACCAGCAGCTCACGTGTCTGTAGTCAAACTGCTCTGTCTCAGCTAAGCAGCTTGTCGATGGAGAGGAAGAGAGCGAAGACCGTTTAGGCTTATAAAATGTTTTTTTAATTACCAGACACTGCATTCTAGCCCTCTCTCTCCATGCTCTTCCTCACGGCCGTAGGTCCAGTTTGATTTCTGATAATTGTGTTTGCTGATGTAGCATGTTTTTTTTTTTAACAGCAGGTCCACAGAGGGACGACAAACTGCAGTTACATCTCTCTTGTAATCAGCACTTTACTGCTAGATACACTCCATTTCTGTCTACAATTCTATCTCTGAACAATGAGACTCAGCCATAGTTATTGTGCTGTGTGACACACAATCAATGTCATGCAGAGCAGCTGATGACTCATTCAGAGTATGAAGGGTTAACCACTCATTAGGTTTGATTGTGTGTTTATGAGCCACTTGTGGATTCAGCTGTTTACACAAACTGTACATTTTAGAGCTATCAAAACTATAACTCCTCAGTTGACAATTGTTATTTGAGTAATATAATCTGATCATTAAACAGAGAGCTCTTAGTAAGTTTTCACTAACATCAGGAGGTTAAAACCTGACTGTTTCAATTGTAGTTTGAGAGGAGAATGGTCTTCATTCAATAGTGCACAACCCCATTGCGTATTTAAGCGTTTCGCTTTTGTCCTCTTACAAAGTGAGCAAAGAAAACATTTAAGGTGGCATTCTTCCACTGCTCTTTCAGACTACACATTTGTTCCATTGACAGGGCAGCTTTAGTGCCAATAATAGGTCAGGGCATTGATAGGCTGGAAACACTATTGTTTTAAAGTTTGATGTGAGACTTGATCCTATTTGGAAGGCTGTGATGATCATATCATGGATTTCAGCTTGGGTCAGACTTAGCTTCCATAGCTCTTTATCATTACACATTGCTCTAAATCCTGCCCGTAAGGTATCAAGACTGCATTAGCTGGACTCTGAAGTCAAAAGAAACAAAACTCTATTTTGCTGAAGGATCAATGTCTGTTGAGGCTTTTGCAATCAGGCTGTGACCGTGATTGAGTGAATGAGTCTTCCCCTAAGATAAGGCTGTAATCAACAGGGCACTAAATGTTCTTTGCTGTACATTCAATTACATGCTAATGAGTTGTGCAAAGTAGAAATCTTTAAATACTAATGCTATTTAAATTGTACAATCTAAAAACTGCTGGGTTAAAAACAACCCAACGTGCTGGGCAGTTTTATTTAACCCAACTATTGTTTAAAAATGACCATATGGCTGGCTTATAATGAACCCAAAATAGGTTGGAAATTAAAAATCAGACACACAATTATTAGAGGCAACAATAATAATCAAAAGGTGAACATTTATTAATAAGCAATTTAATAAATGTTCATTGTTTAATTAATATTCATTAAACTTATTAATAAATGTTCATTTATTAAACATATTAATAAATGTTCATTTCCAACATATTTTGGGTTCATTTTAAGTGAGCAATACAGTCATTTTTAAACAATAGTTGAGTTAAATAAAACTACCCAGCAGGTTGGGTAAACACTTAACCCAACCGCTGGGTCAAAACAACCCAATCACTGGGTTTGTCCATTTTCAACTCAACTTGGGATGGTTTTAACCCAGCATTTTTAGAGTGTTTATAAGCAGAAAAGAAGTAAATAGAAGTAAAATATGAAATTATCTGCAATGATAAAGACAGCCTGACTAGTGCTTACCAAATAAAAACGTATTTAGACATGAAATATTTATTTGAGATGAAATCTTAAAAATTGTGTTTGCATCAGACAAATAGGCTATAACCTGTCTTGTCTGTCAGTGTTTGTTTTGTGATAATGACCCATGTAATGACCATACTACTGTAGCTCCCATATTACACTATTTAACAAATACATATATATGTCAAATAATTATAAGGTAAAGCGAAAATGAACTTTCATACAAAGTGAAATCTAAAAAATGTGTTAAACAGACAGAAAAAAAACAGACAGTGTGAGAGAGAGAATTTACAACGAGTTTTTAAAATGTCTATTTTTTTTATTTATGACTAAAATGTATGGGCTCAAAATTATACATCATCTCAACCAAAAATTAATATACAGCTCAATATACATATACAACTCAATTAAAAATATATCTAAAGCCTTATGTAGCAACTTGTTCGCTACTTAAAAAACAGCAGCATTCCGGGTTTGTCTGCAAATTGACGCCACGTTTTGAAATAATAATTATATACAAGCAAAAAGTATAAGTTTTAGGAATATATAAAACGAATAGATAAAGACACGTCGCGAATAGCGTCTAGCAGCCAGCTTCTTAGTCTGTGAGGCTTGCTTATTTATATTTATATATATATATATACACACATATATACATAAATGAGACTTTTATATGTCCCCAGCTGACGTTCAGCTTCCGGGTAAATGTCGTTACACTTCCGCTAAACTTCCTCTGCTTTACTTTCATTGTTGACTGTTTGTTAACTACTGACACCCTTTTTCATATCCTAGTTAACAGTCGGATGAACTGTGGTCCGTACATCTGGAATGACATGTCGCTCGTTTATTAGGCAAAGTGACCGCTGCGTCAGTTGTGTAGTGAATGTTTTCTTCACTGTTTGTGAGCTAAGCAGCTAGCCGCCTAGCCTGCTGTACAGCTGATGTCTGTCTGGGAATCTGCACTGAAAGCCAAGATTATGTTTTTCGGTGTGCTTTTGTTATGCTGTTACTTGTTTTGAATAACCTGTGCAGCATGGAATCTGAGGGAATCGTCATCCGGATAAAGACACCGGTGGGGGACATGGACTCACTAGTGGATTGTCCATCACATCTCAACTTTAACGATTTGCTGGTGAGTTGCTGATTTACCTGTATTTACAATGTGTTTTCATGTGATATCTCAGTTCATTTTAGAGGTAGAAACCATTCATGGAGTGTGGATTACCTTGATGAGTGGTTTTCAGAATAGTGGTGCTAATTGACAGCTGTCAGTCAAATGTGTGTCTGCTCTGTGATTGTCTCCTTTGGCAGGCCGCGATCAGGGATGTCATGCCTGAAGCTACAGTCACAGCTTTTGAATGTGAGCATTGTTGTTAAATTTTAATTATTTTACTATTTGACTTTGGTTTAAAATTATCTTCAGTATAGCCAATAAAATAGTATATATGAAACAACCAGAAAATATTATTTTCTCATTTCAATGCCGTTGGCTTTATTGAACAAAGCAAATTGGTCAGGCTAAAGTCATGCAAAAAAGTAAACGCATACATTTGCAGAATGCATGATAAAAATAGTTGTTTAAATTGGCAAGTGATTAGCTGTTTCAGAAGTGATTCAGATGATTCTCTTATATTTCAGATGAGGATGAAGTTGGTGACCGAATCACAGTTCGCAGTGATGAGGAGCTCAAAGCCATGCTGTCGTATGTGAGTCTGCCTCATGTATAAATGTAGCCGAGCTCTTTGAGTCTTTTGATTCAGCTGTTAAACGGTGTGATTTCAGCATAATTTCTAAAACGTGTTTCATAGCTAGATTGCCATTGAAGAACTACTTTGCCTATAATTGTAAACATAACTCCACCATCATAAACGTCAGTTACCATCGGACAAAATGGCATAGACCTTAGTCAGGTTAGACGCCATATTGAATTTAATGCGGATAAAAATGAGGCTGTGAGGGATATAGACAAACAGACTTTACAATGGCGCGGACTGTATAAAGGTCTTAGATCACGTCATTTTCACAACTTACAACTTTAAAACTGTTTTATGGTGTTTTTGTATACTGAAAAGTGTTTGTTTTTGGAAACAACTGTATAATCCATTGTAAGCACTGTACTGCTCAACATTTTTTGTGCAAAGTGATACTTTTTTCAGGATAAAAAAAACAGTTCAATGAACAGCATTTACTTGCATTTATTAAATTTATTAAAGCATTTATTAAATAGAAATCTTTTGTAACATTATAAATGTCTTCACTGTTACTTTTGATCAATTTAAAGCATCCTTGATGAATAAAAGTATTAATTTCTCTCTTGTTTATATTACCACACATGAATGGTATCATTGTTTCCACAAAATGTTAAGCTGCAAAAATCGTTTCTTTTCAAGATTGATGAAAATAATAAGAAATGTTTCTTGAGCAGCAAATCAGCATATTAGAATGATTTCTGAAGGATCTTGTGACACTGAAGACTGCTGAAAATTCAGCTTTGCCATCACAGGAATAAATTAGATTTTTAAATGTATTAAAATAAAAAAATACTGTAAATTGTAGTAATATTTCACAATATTACTGTTTTTAATTGTATTTTTTAATTAGATAAATGCAGCCTTGGTGAGCATAAGAGACTTCTTTCAAAAACATAAAAATGTTTTAATGTTTCCAGACTTTTGACAAGTACTGTATATCCCTCACAGCCTAGTTTTCATTCATTAAAAAAAATAAATATGCCGCTACCCTAATTAAGATCTATTAAGGTCTATTGCACAAAGTCTGTAATTGAACGTGTCTCACTGCTTATATATTTTGTGAATATATTAATATTACAATAAATCTAAAACATTTAGTTTTTATGCTTATAATTTATTTTTTAATTACTTTGTCAGTTATTTAATGTGTTTTTTAGTCAACATAATAATTCGCAATACTTTTCATTAAGATCAAGTACACAGTCTTGTACCTTTTCCTTTTTTTCTTAATTTTTTCTTTTTTTTTGTTTTAATTCAAATCATAGTTTGTGATAGGGCTGTCACAATATCAGATTTTCATTTTCTTCATGCCTTAAAATAGCTTGAATGTAACTCTACACCCTAGCTTCATTTATTATAGGATGATCTATGAATATGATAATTAGCCCCGCCTCCACTCACTCACAAGAGCTCAGAGATCCACTCGGTCAACTTACTGAGGTAAACGCTGCACAATGGTATCGCTTTGTACAACGATGAACACATAATTGTAATTAATATGATTCGCCTTTTGCTACGTTATCCAACCGCTAATAGTGTGTTGCTAATGTTACACAAACCATGTTCCCGTTCTTCATCTCAGAGTCAGACAGCTGTCTTCTGAAAATCAGCATCCTTACAACGCTTTGAACAACTTAGAATGTCAGTGGAGAAAGGCATATAGCTCATGAACATCGTAATATACATCATACACCCGCTATATTGCTAAAGCTACCCGATTTTTCATATCAGCAGAAAAATGTACTGGGATGACCTGGCTTCTTTCAATACTCCCCTGCTAGTTCGCTGTTAATGATATGCTAAAGCCTACCGGCACATTGACGTGATTGGTTACAAGGTAGTTTGTGACGTCAAAAACACCAGCGATTTCAAACTGTGTTTTTGAGACTGTCTTTAGATCACTGTAGTTTTAAAGAGAAAATACTCAACAATGGTGTTGACTTGAATTTACACATGTTTTGTCTTAAAGCATATTAAAAAACACCACATAGACATATAAACAACATTAAAAACTGGATTTTCACCTCAGGGGGACTTTAACACAATATCAGCATTTCATTTGTGAAATATTGCGGCTATCATCAATACCGATATATTGTGACAACCCTTGTTTGTAATGTGATTCATCATGGATCTGGTTGGTTCATGAGACTCTTCAATAAAAAGGCTTTTAAGGTGCAATATGTAATATTTTCTGTCTGCTAGAGGTCACTAGAGGCCTATTCAAAACAAAGGCGTAGCTTGATGACACCAAGTTTAAGCGTGGAATCTGAGAAGGGCTTCACAAAGCCACTGGAAGGCAAGCCTGCAACCTTTAGCCAAAAAAGCGTAACAGCTAATGCTAACGCTCCGCCTCTGGTGGTACGCAGGGAAGGAGACCAGAAGCTGTTTTTTGAATGGATGTCAATGGATGAGAGGCTTCACTATGCTGATTAAACAGCATTTGTGGGGAAATAACTAATCATTTAATTAATCGACAGCCTGTTCGCTAATCTTCAGCATGTTTTACGCTAAACAATACTTTCGTTGGGAACTAAATGTAGATTTTAGCTTGATAAAAATGTATTTTTTTTAGAGAAGACAGACTAGGGAATGTTGCGACAGGTAGGACTCATTTACGGCATTACCAACAGCAAATGTGATGCATTACTGTTTAACAGATAGAATAATAGATGTTGTGTCAAAGCCACTGGAAGGCAAGCTTGCAACCTTTAGCCAAAAAAGCGCTTAGGCTCCGGCTGTGGTGGTACGCAGGGAAGGTGTTTTGAACAGCGTGCACTGATTGTGCGATTATCAACATTACTGTACTATGAAGCAGAGCAGGACGGAGTGTTGTGGGAGCTGAACGAGGCCGCTGGAGCATTTGTGCAACACATGCTGCGAGCAGCGGAACTTTTATTATGCACTACAGTCGCCGGCGCTGCTTCCGGTTTTCCGGTCATGAGTATGAGGTAACGCAGCTCTATTTATCATAATAGATACATTTGAGTGTGTTGAAAATGATGTTATAACGTTACTCTGTGCGTTCGCTCGGCGGCTGCTGTGAGACACTTGTTACACACTGCAGTAAGATAGATAGATTTTAGAATATCATATTAAAGGTGCAATATGTAAGATTTTTTGCAGTAAAATATCCAAAAACCACTAGGCCAGTGTTAAATATTTTGTTCACGTGAGTACTTACAACATCCCAAATGTTTGCAACTATTTGTAAATCGTGAGAAAATTGCAATTTTAACCAAGGCTCCGGTACGTGTGAGGAGTCGCCTGTCAGTTGCGTTATACCTACGTTACCCTCGGTTTCCGGTTTTATTTTGTAGAAACCAGGAAACACCAAAGACGCTTTAATATTTACATGTTTTTATAGGCAAGGGAACAACTGTTTTGATATATTCATAGACAGGAAAACAAATTATTGTTATTTAGCTCAACACATTTAGTCTTATAGTTTAAATCTAATTTTCTTGATTTTTTTTGCGAGTACCATGCTTTACCATGCCTCAGAGAAAAACACTATTTTGTCAAGTAGCTAACATAGCATAATCAGATGCAGCTTTATTTTTAGTAACAGTAATACAGCATTTTCTCCATCATACAATACGTTTTAGAATAAATTGTATGCCATTTATCAACACAAGCCATCCAGCATTTATAAATATGATATTCTAATATGAAGATGATCTCCCACAACACTCGGTCCTGCTCTGCTTCATACTACAGTAACGTTAATAATCGCATTCATGAACATGATTTCTTCCCGAGTCCTATCCCAATTCTTTTCCAACGGCCGTTGAGATGAAGACCACATGTCCCAAGATTCCGCGCTCAAACGTGGCGTCATCAAGCTACGCCTTTGTTTTGAATAGGCCTCTAGCGGACAGAAAATATTACATATTGCACCTTTAAATGCTGGATGGCTTGTGTTGATAAATGGCATGCAATTCATTTTAAAACATATTGTTTGATGGAGAAAATGCTGTATTACTGTTACTAAAAATAAAGCTGCATCTGATTATGCTATGTTAGCTACTTGACAAAATAGTGTTTTTCTCTGAGGCATGGTAAAGCATGGTACTCGCAAAAAATCAAGAACATTAGATAAAAACAATAAGACAACGTGTTATTGCTATATAACAATATTTAGATTTCTGTCTATAAATATATCAAAACCGTTGTTCCCTTGCCTTTTAAAACATGTAAATATTAAAGCGTCTTTGGTGTTTCCATGTTTTCTACAAAATAAAACCGGAAATCGAGGGTAACGTGGGTATGACGCAATTGACAGGCGACTCTTCACACGTCCCGGAGCCTTGGTTAAAATTGCAATTTTCTCACGATTTAAAAATAGTTGGAAACATTTGGGATATTGTTAGTACTCAAGTGAACAAAATATATAACACTAGTGGCCTAGTGGTTTTTGGATATTGTACTGCAAAATTCTTACATATTGCACCTTTAATAAAATGCCTATGGAGAAAATGAACAAAGAAAAATACTTTCGTAACCAAGGCTGCTGAAAAGTGGGTGGTCACTGTTGCGCTCTATTACAGTCTGTTGTATTAGACTTTTGAATGCTTAAAGTGTTTTGTTGGAAGGGAAAAGCTATTACAAATCTATTATTCCAGATCTATTCACCCTTGGGGAAAGTGTTCTCATTACTTTGCTGATTGGCAAGGATGACAAGTAGCTACATATTTTCTTTTTTTTTTTTCTCTCTTCAATTTCTTCATCTATTTCCTTTTTTCTGGC
>RJVU01015056.1:1217448-1232117 GCA_003731715.1 Anabarilius grahami
AAAGGGAAAAGTGTACTATTAAATTCCTGTTTATTTTCTTAATAGTCATTATTTTTGTGTTGACTCAGGCAGCGGCCTCCCCCCCCAGTGACCAGGCACAAATTGAAAACGTTCAAAATATTTGTGTCTAATAAAAAGCTATTGTAAACTTTTACCTGATTACGTATTTAAACAGTCTTCCTTTTCAAGGCAGGGAATGTTGTTGCCTACACTTGTTTCCTCTGTTGTTCTTCTCTCTCGTGTTTGTGTGTGCTTCTTTTGAGACCGCCGTAAAAGTGCTTTCAATACTTACTGCTCACATTGTGGACACCAAGTGTAATGATTCGTAATAGTTTTTCCCCCTGTGAAGTACAGTGGAAGTTAAATGAACTATCAACTTTTATTATTTATTATTCAATACTTAAAGTTTCGCCTCATTAGAAGCACAGCCCTCCTGGGTAGAGGAATTTTTCAAAATCCACTTTCAGCTGGTGTTGTCTTTTACCCCCCATCAGCTCTCAATGACTCTCGAGTAGCCATGGGCTTCAATACCACCGCTTCTGCAGGAAATGAAATCACTTAAATTTGATATTTATTTATTTTTAGATGCTTTATCAATGTTGTACCTCTCAAGGCCATTGCAGTCATTAGCCAGATTAGGCCAGAAGGTGACACACTGACAATGATGTCTCGCGGGTGTCCTGCACTGCCTGAGTGTAATTCAACTTTTTTTCCCCTGTCATGATTAATTCTGCAGTCGCGAGTAGCTGGTTTTGAAATGCACATTCTGACATTGGAGATATTTGCGGGAATGCAAGTGTTCTCATTTGTTATCGCAACAATCTGCATTAATGCTTATATACAGAGAGATTTTCCTCACAAAATAATTTTTTTGTGGCCATATTACTCTGAAAGTGAATATTAGTGCGCGTTGCAGATTGCCTCCCCGTTGCATTTTGGTTAACAGCACAACTGAGTCCACTTTTTCTGAAAATGAGTTTTTCCTCCCATGATGCCGTTTGCTTCTCTGGGGAGAGCGCAAGCTGCTGAGAAGGGTGGAATTTAATATGCGTGTAACGTGTTCTGAGGCTTGTGCCTATGTTTAACTGATCATTGTGGTCATATTTCAAGCGTGTGCCCTTTGCCTTGGTGGCTCTTGGGGTCTCTGTGGGGACCTTTATAAATTTGCTTCAATTAATTCCATGTGAAGGGAATTACTGTTATGTAGACTTAATAGGAATTAAGAGATGACTTCTCGCTTTACAGGTGCGTAAGCTAATTCACTGAGCTCTCTGGTGGAAACAGACCTTCAAACTGTCTTGACTGCAACTTTTTTTTTTTTTTTTACTCCAGCAGCGATCATCAGTCTGAGGTCTCTGAGATGTTCTGGGTCCCTGGTGAACCCCTTCTTACCGTTAGCCTTTCCAGGATGTTAGTTCAAAGTTAAAGACTGACCCATGTCAGATGTAGCCTCGCCAACTCACACTCAGGCACACACACACACACACACACACACACAGGCACTGATCTCCCTGGCTGGGCCGGCTAATTACGGAGTGCTTTACTTGGGGTGTGTTAATGATCGGGGTCCAACAGAGCGGAGGTCCGACTCCTCTGTTCCCTCCAGCTCTCAAGCTGCCTTCCTGTGATCAAACTGCCTTTAGTTATTGTCCAACAAAGGGAGGTTTCTTTTAATACACTGTTACAGATTAGTTAGGTAATTGCAGCCCTAATCGATAAAGCAACCGAGTGGAAAATTAAAGGTGTGTGTTTTGGTAGAGCTACATGGTTTCAGTGCCTGCAGGCAGTGCAGAGAGGTGACAGTGATAAATAGGGTATTTAATAACAGCTGCTCTAACACTGCTTCCTCTGCATGTCCTCGCGCGCAGCCCGGCGTATTCATCACGTATTCGCACGCGGCGGAGGGACGGTGCTGTACCGCCGGCCCCTTGGTTAGGCTTGCTTTTGACCTTTGTCTTGTTCTGCCTTTGTTTCTCTTTCCCTCTGTCTCTGTCTTTCTGTTAAACACTGACACTCTCCCCTCCTCTCATGTCCATCTGGATCTGTGGTTTTTAATGGCTTTATTGTGTGTGATGGGGGCTCTGTGTTTGGACACAAAGGTCTCGTGCTGGACTGAGAGGACAGGACGAGCGACCAGATGGTTCTGTTAACCGAAACATCCATTGAATGTTCTTTTGGCAGGAGACACAAATCTGTGCGCGTGTTTGAAAGACAGCAGAGTTCTTTTGAAATGGAATCAGAAAAAGTGCTAGATGACATATCAACTGCAAGGTCAACTTCAAAACTATATTTAATATTTATACATTATAAATTAATAAAATATATAATATATACAAATATTAATAATATATGTAAATATGTATACAGATTATAATATAAGAATAGTCTAATACTATTTGTTAGTCACTAGTTTCTGTAGTTTTAAAATTGAAATATTATAAAATATAATTAATTTATGACATGTAGTCTCATGTGTAACTACAAGTACAGCACCAAATAAACTTGAAATCTAGAATGCGTTAAGTTAAATTTCTTTATTAATGGCATAGATTAATTAAAGAAAAAATAATAATAATTACACAAAAAGCTTGCCATGACATTAATAATATCATTAATAATATAATAAAAGGTTTATAAATGCCAGACTCCATTTCAGCCTATTATGCAGTGTAATTAATTAATAGGCAGCCGTTACTGGCAGATTGCTTTTACGTCAGGCTGAAATGAGAAAACTCAGTGATTGGGCTGCGTCTGGCAGCCATTACAACGGATGAATTGATACAGTGGGTGACTGGTGTTTTAAAAAGATTACCTGAGCAGGGTGCCCGAATCATTTAGCGTCTTTTCTTTTCCTCCCAACACTGCAAGTGGCTCTGAGAGAAAGAGAATGTTTTTTGACATAAGATTGCTTTTATGTACTCCTTTTTTTCTGAAATACTTTCACTGAGCGTAATATTGATTCTGTGTGAAACTATACTGAAAAAAGGAACCAGACTGATTTTAAGAGTTTTTTTTTTTCCACTTTATTCTCCGCAGTACTGCAACACAGTGGTGGAGCAACGCATCAATGGACTGTTACCTGAGCCTTTACAGATATTTCCACGAGGTGTGTATAGTGTGTGCTAGTGCGTTGGCCCAAATTACAGTTTAACACCGCAACAGTAGATGTGCCCGAGGCCCACCTAAAGCCTAGATCACAGTTTAAAACCCTATACTCAGCACTGCCCTGCTCACGTGTGTTTGTGTGTGAGCGTTTTCTGTTAGCAAATCCCACATTACTTCATGCTCACTGGATTCTGTGAGAGGAATAAATATCAATTTGGTGAAGCAAATTCTTTCTGAGTACAAACACATTCACACACGCATTATTTTTTATGATAATAAAATAGCTCCCTAAGCTGTATTTCAATATGTCTGTCTTTTAATGTTGCAGGTAGACTAAGTCTGACATTTTAAACATTTAAAATATTCTGCTCATGTTCTTTTTCTCTGGCCTCACGTGATCTACAATCTAGTCAATTTTCTTTTCAGCCGGTAAGACCCCAGGGATCCGCAACATACACGGCCTGAAGGTATGTGTCTCAATGATTGTTTCAGCAGAATTGGGCATGGATCGGTTATGCTGCGTACACTTATTGAAATGTCAATTGAAGTCAAGACTCTTTCTTTCTATCTGTCTCTCATTTTCTACAACCTCTATGTTTTTCATTGTATTTTTTTATCTTCTGATTTGATAAACTGTTCAATCATTTAAGGGTCGGTTTTTTCATGTTTTTTTAAAATAAGTGTCTTAATATGCTCACCAGGACTGCATTTATTTGATCAAAACAGTACAAACATTAATAGCCTATTAATAGAACTATTATTGCAATTTAAAATTGTAGTTTAATATATTAGAAAATTTAATTTATTCCTGTGATGGCAAAGCTGAATTTTCAGCGTCATTACTCCAGTCTTCAGTGCCACATAATCCTTCAGAAATCATTCTGATATGCTGATTTGGTGCTCAGGTAGCATTTCTTATGAAAGTTGAAAACATTTATGCTACTTAATGGAAAGCAGGATTTTTTTTTTTTTCAGGATTCCTTTAAAAAAAAATAGAAAGTTCAAATCAACAACATTTATTTGAAGTCTTTTGCAACATTATAAACATCTTTACTGTCAATTGTGATTAATTTCATGCTGAATAAAAAGTATACATTTTATTTTGCTTACCTAGATAGTATGATTGCTCGTTTTTTGTTCTTGTTTTGGTTTGATTCCGAATTAATTGGCTTGAAAAGGTAAAAAAAAAAAAAAAACTGATAAACTGATCTAAATGAGGTCTTCATAGACACTAATTAAGAAGAGAATCACTGCTTTACTGCACTACACTATACGACCTACAGACCTCAATTAATCTAGTTATTTATATAGTGACTCTCTTTGAGCTTTTTTCCTTCATTCTCCCACTGCAATCTGTTAGTGTGGCTCTGACAATAAGCAGCTTTGTGAATCCTTTTTAATGACAAACAAAGGACATGATGTTGATTTATTTTTTTTTAACCCAAGGATGTTCCCAGAGTTATATTTAATTTTGCCTGATAGATGAAGTGACCCCTTTCCTCAAGCCTCTCTTTATTTCTCTCTGTCTCCCCCCAAAAGCCAATTAACCTTGCGGCCAAACCAGGCAGTTTGCTGTTGAATCACAGGTTAATTAGCACAGGGTTCTGATTGTCTTTGTTTGCCCGCAGGTGAACACGCGGCCCGAATCCTCGAGTGGCAGGGGCTCCTCTGCAGCTGATTCCCGGTCCAATGATAGGTAATGCAATTCTATATTAATCCCTCATGTTTTCTACATTGCTTGTTAAACAGCTTTTGGTCATCAACTATGTTTGTAATCAGAGGAATCCGCTATCCATCATGCTTAAGAACACCACTTACCTGTGGTAAAATCACTGTAACTTGTGGCCTCTTGTGGCTTGTTGACTAAATAGTGTTTTTTGAGTTAGGACTACCTTTTTAGGTGGATCAGCATCTGGTTACACACTACCGTTAAAATGTTTGGGGTCAGTAAGTGTTAAGTGAGTGTACGAAAAAAGAAAAAGAAAAAAGTAATTAATATATTTATTAAGCAAGGACACATTAAATTGATCAAAAGTGACAACAAAGACATTTATAATGTTACAAAATATTTCTATTTCAAATAAATGCTGTGTTTTTACTTAAAAATCCTGAAAAAAAATCACAGTTTCTACAAAAACAATTTAAATGTTTTAAATGGCATTAGACAACGTTTTTATTCATTTTTAAAAAGGTCTCTCCTGGAAGAATTCTATAAAAAAAATTTTTTATCACAAATTAAATTGAAAGATACTATATTATGTTATTATTGCTTTTGTTGTTATTGTTATTTATGTTTTTTTTTTTGTATATTGATTGCTTCTTAAGAAGATTTTTTTTTTATTGTTGTAAATAATNGTATTTTTTTTTTGTATATTGATTGCTTCTTAAGAAGATTTTTTTTTATTGTTGTAAATAATGTATTGAAATGATATTGTAATGAGATTTTTTTTATTTTTATATAGCCATTGTTGCTAACATGGCGTTAAATCATGAATAAATAAATAATTAAAAAGTATTTAGCAGCAAAACTGTTTTTAACATTGATAATAATAAGAAATGTTTCTTGAGCAAAAAATCTGCATATTAGAATGATTTCTGAAGGACCGTGACACCCAAATCCCTCACCAGTGCAGTTATATGGAGAAGATCTTACAATACCCAAGGAGTTCACATACTTGGGCAGCATTATGAGATATGATGGAGGAGCAGACAGCGACATCAAGAGCCGTATCAGTAAGGCCAGAAATGCTTTTAGAATGCTGAATAATGTTTGGAGATCCCAGCAGTATAGCATAAACTGAAGTTGTATCACAGCTGTGTGCTTTCCACCTTATTATACGGCTCAGAGAGTTGGAGGATGATAGACAGTGACCTGAATAAGCTCTCTGTTTTCCACACAAAAAACTTGAGGAGAATCTTGAGAATTTTCTGGCCAAACGTCATCTCAAATGAGCAACTATTTGTGACACTGAAGACTAGAGTAATGGTGCTGAAAATTCAGTTTTGCCATCACAGGAATAAATTTAACTTATGGAAATAAAGTTTTTATTAAATTAGAGAATTTCTTTGAAATAATAATATTTCACAATGTTACAGTTTTACTGTATTTTTAATCAAATAAATGCAGTCTTGGTAAACATAAGAGACTTCTTTCAAAAACATCAAAATAAATCTTATTGACCCCAAACTTTTGAACATTAATGTACGTTACTAATTTAATTGATGTTTCCTTATGGATAATTGTATCTAAGTCTGATGTCCTTGTGCTTAGGAAATAAGCTGTGATATAAGTAAAAAAAAAAAGCATTTAAAAAAGTAATTAAAGGAATTTGTGGTAATTTAGACAATAAAATATTAATCAACAGGGCCTTGTTGTAAACAGTTGCAGTTTGGCTTTAAAAAATATTACTGAAGCTGAGTTACAGGTGCATTAAGCGATTTCTTAGAAACACTGTTGAAAGTGGATCAGATCGAGCACCACAACACACTTGTAGCCAGTCAGGTGGTGGGGGTGGGGGGTGAGCAAGAGGGAGGTTTGAAGAAAGACAGTAGAAAGAGAGATGGCTGAGAGACATTACAAAAGAATAAAGGTCAGAGGAATATCACTGGAAAAAGAAGGGTTCTGATCAGGGAAGAGGTTTAGGATCTGCGTTAAAAGCTTTCTAATACTGGAGAGACCAAAGCAGGAAGGCCTGAAAACGGTTGTCAAGGTTGCATTATTCTGCTCCATATGTGAGTAACATTGCTTTTGCTATGTTTAACAGAACCAAGATATGCTGTTGTCATAATGTTAGCTATAATAACAGGACAGTTTTGAGTGTCAGGTTTGAGCTGGTGTGTTGCTGGTGACTAATAATTAACTCTTACTTGTATTATATTCTTGTGCACTGTATATTCATTTTTTGTTCTTGTTGTATGTTCGTCATCTTCGCTTTATTTTTTACAAAATATTATTTTGGTTCGCTTCAGCTTTGCATTGCGTGTTTGTGCACTTTGGTCAGAGCGATGAAGGGTTGGGTTGATTTCAAATATCGATATTGTCTCTTAGAAATCACTTGCTGCACATTTAAAGATGATGTTGATTAATTTTATTTATAAAGGTCTCAATAATGTAATTCCCTTCAATAAGAGAAACGCTAACAGGAGCCTTCAAGTCTTCATTCAAACATTGTCAGTTTTAATTGGATCTGGTCTGAGAGAATGAAACAGACCTGCAGTCTGAAGGCCAGTGTGTATTCAGCAGTGATGCAGGGAGCAAACCATACAAGCCAAATGAGTCTCATCTTACTTTTCTAATGTGAAGTAACTGCTCTGTCTAAACAATTTACTCATGTCAGATTTTTGCAGAACCTTCTGTTGAGTCTTCTAGTACACAGTTTAATACTTTATAATTTTGCTTCAGCAGTTTAAAGAAGTCTTCAGCTGAGCTTAAGAAGATTTTGACGAACGGACAGGTATAGTAGCTTCATAACACACACTTTTACTTCTGCATACCTTTTAATACGCACACATAATGCAGAGTATTCCCACTTCATTTGGATCTGATTATCTTGTTTGTGATGCTGTTATCACTGAACCAGTGATGCTTCATAGCACTTATCCCATTTAATTTGTCACTGTAGAAGATTCTCTATGTGAATGTGTGAAAGCATTGATTGCTCCTAACGGCCTGTTCACTGACCCTTTCTCTGTGGTATGGTTGAGATCTTTATCTTGAGTGATCAGAGCTGTGTCCTTTTGCTTCCCACCCCTCCTCCCTTTCCCTGTCACCTCTTCTCCCCCCTCTGCAGGCCCCTAGCAGGACAGTCTGTCAACTAAAGTGTGTCAGATAGACAATTAAGACAGTCACATCCCCTGTGACACCAGTAACATGCACAGTTAATAGAGCACTAGAATCCCCCCTCTCCACACTCTCTCTCTCTCTCTCTCTCTCTCTCTCTCTCACACTCACTCACTCAATCACTCAATCACACACACACACACACACACACACGTCTCTCTCTCACACTTCAGCCTAATCAAATACACTGCATTGGTCCCCTGTAGTTGGGGTGAGGCCTGTCAGCAGAGCTTTGGCTGCGCATCAGGTCCAGTTCACAAGGGGAAACACTTCTCCTATAACACACACAAATACTGACACCTAACTAGTCACATTAGCAATTACAAACAAATGACTTATTAAATGGATTGTTCAGCTATATAGTAATGATATTATTATTATTATTAAATATTTTTGCTAATGAAAATTGCTGCTGATAATAATAATAATAATAATAATAATGATTATTATTATCAACAACAATCAATATAAATTTAATGTATTATTGTTATCGTTGTTGATGAGGATTACAATAGTAATGCATTTAAAACATTTATTTATAAGTAAATATCTTGTTTGCTCTTCTGCAGTTCTGCAAGTAAGGAGTAATTGATGATGAGCTATTGAGTTTTTAGAAAAATAACGAGTTGGAACACCTTGCCTGTGCATTGTTTTTCTAATAATCCAAGGGACCGGAGTCAATGATTCCGCTTATACTACAGTTGCTGTCCCTCAAGATATTGTTTAAATGTTTCATTGCAAGACATTTTTCAGTTTTGTTTCCATAAAATTCTTGTGTGTAGGACTAATTTTGGTAACACTTTATTTTAATGTCTTTGTTACATGTTACATGTAGTTACTATTGTAATTACTATATATTGTGCATAATTACATGCAACTAATCCTAAACCACACCCTAATCATAACCCTAACCCTAAAGTACTTGTAGTTAATTAATATTACTCATAATTTAAATGCAACATGGACACCTTAAAATAAAGTGTAACCCTAATTTCTAATAGCCTACATCTCATGCCAAGCCTTCAATGCTAGTTCCAAACTGTAGTTTTAAAGCTGTAAACGGAGTCTTGAGCCACTGATATGCAGACTAATGCAGTTATTTGAGAGAGAGAGAGAGAGAGAGAGAGAGAGAGAGAGAGAGAAATTAAGCTTGTGTGAATTACCTGAGTCTGTGTGTCTCTCAACATCGGCAGTAGAGTCTCTACTAATAGTGAAGTTTAATTGCTTCAAAAACGGCGACATTACCACCTCACTACTGAGACATTTTGTGCGAGTGGGGGAAGATAGTGTGCTTTCCACAGATAATAAAACTTAATTTAGTGGGAAAAACATGGAAATGCTATAGTCAATTTATCCTATTGTTATATTTGTTTGCTTGGTCAGTTTCATTATGTTTTTTTTTTAAAAAATCAAAGCTGGATCTGAAAATAATCCTCTGTGTCTGGAATTAGCAACTGCATTTACAGGTCAGGTCAGAAGATTACTAAAGTGACCTTCCACAG
Source organism: Anabarilius grahami (assembly GCA_003731715.1). Taxonomy (NCBI): domain Eukaryota; kingdom Metazoa; phylum Chordata; class Actinopteri; order Cypriniformes; family Xenocyprididae; genus Anabarilius; species Anabarilius grahami. The sequence goes on from RJVU01015056.1 coordinate 1,226,896, forward strand.
CGTTTTTCTGCTTTGTCAACCTCAGGCCCTTTTTACACTAGTNCAAAGTGATATAGATCTACTTCAGCTGTGCATTTACTGAAAAATAATTGCACACTTTAGAAAGTTCTTCAACCAATCAGATTCAAGCACAGCCCTCATGGCTTTTATATAATTCATTGATTCACTGAATTGTGGTTCTGATGTCAATGATTGGGTGGGAGTTAATTTGTTGACTGGATGAATCAGTTCAAAGCTGGATCTGAAAATAATCCTCTGTGTCTGGAATTAGCAACTGCATTTACAGGTCAGGTCAGAAGATTACTAAAGTGACCTTCCACAGCGTTTTTCTGCTTTGTCAACCTCAGGCCCTTTTTACACTAGTGCATTTTCTTTTAAAAACGCATAACATTTGTTATGGTTACGCCTGGCGTCCACACTACTCCAGAGTTTTCGACCCTTGGAAAGAGACTTTTTATAAATGCTGTAGGCCGCGTTTGAGGGGTTGCGTTTCAGTGTAGGTGGAACAAAACTGAGACTTTTGAAAACTAAGACATGGCTGCCCACATTCGCTCCCTGATTGGGATTATTGCGTATCTTTCCCTGATTCGTCAAGCCATGATGCATCATATCCATCATGGTCATATGATGCATCGTGGCATCATATGACCATGATGCTACCAGAAAAACAACAATAACAGACCAGCCTTGATGACCGTGTAAACAACATGGAGGCTGAACTGCAAGCTTTGCTGACTTTGTTGTCCTTTTTAGCAGCCATTGTGCAGTTAAACTCTGCATTTTATAATAGTGCAGCTGACTACATGCGCAAGAGGCTATTATAAGGCCCATTTATACTTCTGTCATACATACGTCAGCTTACGCACATAGCTGCCACCTTCGTGAGCATTTTTCCTGTCACTGAGAGACATGGACGAGGAAATGCATTTCAAATATGCTGGAAATGTGTAGGATTAAATGCGATTCATCATGCTACCAAGCTGACCAATCACAGATCTTGCGGTCTGCATTGTCGTAGTTATGTTTCTGGGGAGGTGGCCGTCAGGGTACGGCAAAGGGTACACAACCTTTAAAGGGTTAGTTCACCCAAAAATGAAAATTCTGTCATTTATTACTCACCCTCATGTCGTTCCACACCCATAAGACCTTTGTTCATCTTCGGAACACAAATTAAGATATTTTTGAATAAATCTGATGGCTCAGTGAGGCCTCCATTGCCAGCAAGATAATTAACACTTTTAAATGCCCAGGAAGGTACTTAAGACATATTTAAAACTGTGACTACAATGGTTCAAACTTAATGATATGAAGTGACGAGAATACTTTTTGTGCAGCAAAAAAATAAAACAATGACTTTATTCAACAATATCTAGTGATGGGTGATTTCAAAACACTGCTTCATGAAGCTTCGAATCTTTACGAATCTTTTGTTTCAAATCAGTGGTTCAGAATGTGTATCAAACTGCCAAAGTCACGTGAACCATTGAAATATCAAAATGTTTCGAAACACTTATGACTTAACGAAGCCTTGTTTACTGAAATAACGTAACTTTGGCAGTTTGATACATGCTCCGAAGCTTCATGAAACACTGTTTTGAAATCCCCCATCACTAGATATTGTTAAATAAAGTCATTCAGTTTTTTTGGCACTCAAAAAGTATTCTCGTCACTTCATAACATTAAGGTTGAACCACTGTAGTCACATGTCACATGAACATGTTTTAAAGTGTTTGAAAGTGTTAATTATCTTACTGTCAAAGGAGACCTGACTGAGCAATCAGATTTTATTAAAAATATCTTAATTTGTGTTCCGAAGATGAAGGAAGGTCTTACGGGTGTGGAACGACAAGAGGGTGAATAATTAATTACACAATTTTAATTTTGGGGTGAACTAAACTTTTAATGGTAAAACCATTTTCTTAATTGTTTCAACTGGGCACAGATATACAGTCTAACTCACTGGCAGAAATCCTGAAGCTCTGAGAGTTAAGATCCCACAGCATGTATTTTGTTATATTCAAAGAAATCAAGAGGTTGAAATAAAGATGGAAGGCATTCTGATGTGCATAAAACTGACTGCTTGTTAAAACATACTGGTCCCTCTGGCCTCTTGGTGTCAGAAGTGCCTGTATTGTATTACCATTTTGACAGCTTTTATCAAAGTCGAACATGACAGCACAGGCAAACAAATCATCATTAAACTTCCTATTACTCTCCTTGCTGCTGTCGTCTTTTTTATATATTAGACAGGAAATGTTGTATTGATCCTCCTTTTTGTTCCGCTACTGAACTTCCAATGACCTTACAGTGGGATTTCTGAGTTTTTTTAGGACTTCACTAGGTTTTTTTCCCACTTGGTGTTGCTCTTTTATTTATGTCCCTGCCTCGCTTTCTCTTTTCTTTCTTCTTCTCTTTTTGTTTCTCTCAATTGATTAATCAGCTCACTTTACATTTTACACAATTATTGAGTGAAAGAAAATAAATAAAACTGCTGTAGTGGCCATCTCATAGAGACATGAGTCTATGAATGAATGCATGCAAACACATAACCGCACAAAGAAATGCACAGAAACGCCTGATTCCACGCACACTGACATGCATAATAACACACTTTTGAAGATGCTTTAGATAAAAACAGTATCTAGAGGAAAATTTCATTTTTTTTCCTTTGTTTGTTTAGATAAATGAACATGACCTCCAGTACCAGGAGCAACTTGGCCATGGAAATGGTGGAACAGTTTACAAGTGAGTGCTGCTCTCATTTTTTAGGATTTAATTAGACCAATTGTGGTCAGCCTCTTCAAACCCAAAAGGACTATGCTGATTTAGCACTTGTGATATTGAAGTGACTCTTTTTGACCCTTTTAAAGCTCCCTTCTGTGCCAAAACTATACACCTAGCCTAAAAGATACAGTGACAGGACAGGACAAGGCCATGGTCTTACACAATTCATTTCATTTCAGTCTGTGTGCTTTTGTGGATAATCCAGACTCTCATCATATTCTTCTCTTACTGGAGGAGAACCTCTGGGTTGTTGGAAATTGTTCGACCATTTTAAAAAAGCCAATACTGCAAGCCAAACAAGAATGCAGTCTGACAAGCTCAGCACTAAATGTGTTTGCCTAGAATTATTTTTCCCCCCTAAAACAAAAGAAACTGCTGAATTTTGCATTCATCTCTTAATTCAAACCATTTTCCCTGTTTTTTTCTCTTTTAAGTGATGGATAAGAAATACAGCTGTTCTGAACATATTTTCCTTTTTAAGTCTGTATGGAACATGCATTAAAAATCAATGCAAACTTTGCTCTCACACAACAAAAAAGGGGTGTATAATGTGTTCTAAAAGATTGTAAGACCAGGAATGCTTGTTTTTATTTATTTATTTTTGGTCCCTGCATATTCATGATCTTTAAAGAAGGGAAACATTCACTGTTATTGTGTTTCCTGCTCAGACTGACAGCTGCAGTGCAGTACAGGTAGCGGCAGGTGAAATGTAATGTAATATAATCTCTGATGTGGCTCGTAGGGAAATTTAGGCCAGTCTCTCATCCATCTCCACAGTTGTCCTCGATCACCTCTACTGTGCTTGCTCACATACACACACTCTCCTTTATGCAAAACACACCTTTGTGACCGTCAGACTGCATACAGGATGGCGCCAAGGGTATTCACTTAAATTGCTTTTCTTAAGAATAAATAAATATTTTTTTCTGTAAGGCTTTCACCTAACCTGCACCCCTTGATGTTGTGTTACTGTGTTTATAACCCTGCGTCATCGAAAAGATGAAGTAAACCAAATATTCTTACATGCTTATAGACTGAAATTCTGAAATATTATTTGCATAGATCCAAGAATATACAAAAATATTGATGTGGTAAAATGCCACTTTCTAAATTTCTCTTTAATTGGTTTTGTGCTCTCTGCAACCAATAATTCACCACTCAAAACACATTATGGCCAGTACAAACCAAGTGAACGCATTATTAATGTATTCCTGGCCATATTATCTTTCATCATGTATATTTTTGTTCAAGGCTTTGGGGATGAGGGATTGTCAACCTGTCCATGCCACACTTCTAAAACACTGTATAGTTTTATTGGACACACAGCCTGTGAAATCAACAACAAAATATATGGATTTCTCCTCACTTTTATATATACACATACATACATACATACATACATACATACACTGTATATGAACAATGCTAAATGCAAATAAACACTCCGACTCTTTCTTGAAATGTGTTCTCATCTCATGCAGAACTACAGTCAAAATTCTGCATCTGTAACAGCATAAGAGGATAATAATATATGTCATAATTTTCTCGTTAACATCTTGGAATTAGTGTTTTCAAAAATATCAGTATTACTAAAATCTCTGAAATGTTTCCAATACTCCTTTTCTGCAGTATCGATACACAGATATCAGCTGCGCATTCTTTCTCTCGCTTCTTTCTGACAGGGAATTGACACACACACACGCCGCCTCTTACTCACTCGGCTCATTCGCTACATTTGAATAGTGCTTGTATTGTGCATAATTTTAGTAATTCGCACAGGTTTTGTGCTCACACAAACATCGCACGCACCACTGATCTATATAAGTGGCGCTCTCATAAAGCCGCTTCTCAAACAGCTATCGAGTATCAAATTGACTTATTTTTCATGGCTTATTGCGCTTAAACGGTTAAATACATACAAAATTGTCAAAATGCCCATTTTTCTGAGTATGCAGGTAAATACAGTGAGTTTTGGAACGTAAATAGTTGAGAGAAAACACACGTTGTGTAACAGTATATTGAATCCGTGCACAAGCTCTTAAAGTGACAGCAGCCTAATAAATCTTCTGCTGTCTGTCATGTAAATCAAAGAGCAAGAGACAGAGTAACTCACTCACTGCTCTTGACTGAATAAGTTTTGTAACTTTAGTTACAAAAGCATTAATCTGTATTTAATTTTTACAATGAAAATGATCCAGTGTTATTTTACATTTGATTACTTTCATTTCTGCAGTATTTCTTACCTGAATATTACTGTTAGATGTTTATTTCATTTGTATCTTTATTCTATTGTATTTATTTGTGCTATCATTTGCAATTTGTTCATTTGTTCTTATTTTATTACTGACTGTTTACTTGTCTCTCTTTTTTAAAATGTAGTTCAACTATTCAAATAAAGCCTCCATGTGCTGTTTGTAAGCTATTACAACAAAATGAAC
>RJVU01015056.1:1235408-1245966 GCA_003731715.1 Anabarilius grahami
CACCCACACACCCACACACACACACTCACACACACACACACACACACACACACACACACACACACACACACACATACTGTCTGCCTGTGTTGTTAAATCCACCCTCGTTTGGCAGCTGTCTGTTGTTATAGTATATTATCTGGTGGAATGGACCGTGTCGTGGGTTATTGTAACCCAAACCCTCTTCAGAACCTACTGCAGTAACCAGATCCACTGCTCGGAATGAGCAAGGATCATAATTAAATAATTGCGGCTTTGCCGTTAATTCGACCTGTAACAGGAGGCCTGTCTGGGAGAGCTCACGCTGAAACGGGAACGGAGCTGATAACGCTCCACAGCTCAGAATGTCTGAGGTTTCGCAGGTGACTGACTCAGTGTTGACCTCACCTGCATTTGACACTTAGGATGAGGACACCCCTCCTCTGAGCTCTTTTTTGTAGCGATTAAGATGCTGATAATCTGTAAATAAATACAAATGTTTAAAAGTGTCTTACTTAGTCATATAGATGTACATCTCCGGTTGCTCTGACTTAAAACCTTGAACACAAAAAAATTCAAGGATGGACATTCAGTAATTGACATTCAAGGATGGAATGTGAAACTGCTTAAATGCATCAGAAAACAAATATATAATAGATAACAAATTTCACTTAGATATTTAAATTAGCTATGTATAAAGCTTTGGGGCCAGTAAAATATTGTATTATTTTTTTTAAAGAAGTCTTATATGCTCACCAATGCTGCTTTTCAGAAATTATCAAAATAAAAGTAATATTGTGAAATATTCTCATGGAAAACCTTTTTTCTATCTGGATATCTATTTTAAAATGTAATTAATTCCTATGATGGCAAGGCTGAATTTCCAGCAGGCATTACTCTAGTCTTCAGTGTCATGTGATCACATGATAGCTCATTGTTTCTGACTAAATGAATACATGATGTTAGTTAACTAAATTATTTGTATTATCTTAGATCTGTACATATGGACATTACTTGGATACCGTCACATCTAATAACATATTACTCTAAATTGTAATGTAGAAACATGCATTTTCTGTAAAGCAGCTTTGAAACAATATGTATACAAATTATATGTATACAACTCACATTTATACAAATAAATGTGAGTTGATCCTTCAGAAATCATTCTAATATGCTGATTTGGTGCTCAAGAAACTTATTTCTTTTCATCACTGTTGAAAACTGCTTAGTTTTTGTGGAAATATGTCTTTTACTGTCACTTTTGATCAATTTAATGTCCTTGCTCTTTCCAAAAAAAAAACTAAAAAAAAAACTCACTGCACCCAAGCTTATACAAGTTTATACACTGTAAAAAAAAAAAAACAATAAGTTATGAAAACTTATGTTTTTACATTGCTTTAACTAATCAAATTAAGTTAAGCAATTTTCAAATATTTTTTTTTGTTATACAAGATTCAACTTATTTTTTTTAAGTCGGTTTCATGTCATTTAAGTTGTGACTACAACATCCATGTTGATTAATTGTACTTAAAAAATTAGGGCAGCAACAGTGTATATACCATTTATTTGTTTGTTTGTTTATTTATTAATGTGTGCATTGACATTAATCATAAATGTTTCCTTTTTGACAGAGCATACCACATGCTTGGGAAGAGAATTGTAGCAGTGAAGGTAAGAACAATACATTTGTTTATAAGCTTTAGAACCTCAAGCTCTGGATCTTAAAGCGGCCCACTCAAACATTACATTAAGTGAAAGGAATTCACTGATGCTCTTTAGTAACCTTAAATAACATATTTGTACATATTTTGTAGATTGCAGTTTGGCTTATTGTTTAGAAATACTTGGCTCATAAAGAAAACCATGAAATCATACCAAAGACCCGATGTATTATATCATAACTCACATTCAACTAATGGAAATCATACAGCCAGTTTGTTTTTTTAATTAAAAAGAAAATCTGTAGTACAGAAGAGGTGAAATTAATGGAGCAAGACCTCAGCGGCTCTGTTACAGGTGGATTTTACTGTGGCAGGATGCAATGAATAACTTCTGGAGATGTTAATAGTGCTCTGCTATTTGAAGAGCACAACAGAGCAAATCCAGCACTCCTGCACGTGCCACCACAGTTAAAGGGTTAGTTCACTTTCAAAAAAAAAATTCCTGATTTACTCACCCCATGTCATCCAAAATGTTCATGTCTTTCTTTCTTCAGTCGAAAAGAAATTAAGGTTTTTGATGAAAACATTCCAGGATTATTCTCCTTATACTGGACTTCAGTGGCCTCCAAACGGTTGAAGGTCAAAATTGCAGTTTCAGTGCAGCTTCAAAGGGCTTTAAACGATACCAGACGAGGAATAAGGGTCTTATCTAGCGAAACGATCGGTCATTTTGGAAATAAAATGTAAATGTATATGCTTTATATAAACAAATGATCGTCTTCCACGTGCTTCCGCCAAAACCGCACTTCCGTATTCTTAAAAAAAGCTTACGTTGTATGTCCTACGCTGTCCCTATTCTACTTACGGAAAAAAACGGAACTGGCGCTGCGTTCATTCCGTAAGTTCTGTAAGCTTTTTGAAGAATACAGAAGTGCGGTTTTGTCGGAAGCACGTGCAAGGCTATCATTTGTTTATATAAAGCATATACATTTACATTTTTTTTCAAAAATGACCAATCGTTTCGCTAGATAAGACCCTTATTCCTCGTCTGGTATCGTTTAAAGCCCTTTGAAGCTGCACTGAAACTGCAATTTTGACCTTCAACCGTTTGGAGGCCACTGAAGTCCAGTATAAGGAGAATAATCCTGGAATGTTTTCATCAAAAACCTTAATTTCTTTTCGACTGAAGAAAGAAAGACATGAACATCTTGGATGACATGGGGGTGAGTAAATTATCAGGAAAATTTTATTTGAAAGTGAACTAATCCTTTAAGCACGTTTGTGGCCCTCAAACGCCATAGAGGTTGTTTCATTTTCCATCTTAGCTGTTCTCTTTTCTGTTATTTCTTCCGTTCTTTTCTCACATTTTATCCCTATCCCTCCCTCTCATTTACATCTGTTTAGTTTACATTTATCCTCTCACTTCTCTTATGTCTTATCTCCTATCTGTCCTCCTTTCCTTTCATTTCTTCTGCTGTGTCTGCTCATCTTTCCGTCTGCACTCTGCCTGGGTTTGCTCGAGCAGGGCTATCTATTTGGCTAAGGCTGTAAGTGATCTCTGCTGAGCTTTAACTGTGTGGCCTTGCCTTACTGCCTTACCTGTAATCAATTATTTCAGTGGGAGGCTGATAATCTAACCTTAACTAAAGAAGCATTTTAGCTAGTCGCTGCTTCATTACAAAAGTGGGGAAGAGAGAGAGCAAGTGCCTTGGTTGCAACAAAAACATAACTGTTTCTAGTTCAAAACTTTTGTAATATTGGACGAAAATGCGGACTTGGAATATCTTTTTGCTTTCTTTAATGGTAGACTGTTGATTTTCCTGTCAGTACTGGTAGAAGATAAACTCTTCGAGCATATTTCAAGCATCCATTCTCAATCTCGAAGCAAGCTGAAACAGAAGTATTGATGCAGTTCATGTAGATGATTACAATCAGAAAAGTATTCCCCTCTTGAATGACTGCTTATGTTTGCAAGTTATATTACCTGTGTAAAATTGTGGCAATGGTGGGCAAAGAGTCTAGTATTGCATATATGGGTTTGATATCATTTATTTTTACTTAAGAGTTTGGGTGTAAATGGGTTTCATTTGAGACAAGTGCTTATTTGATAAATAGTTCAGAAAGTTTGATTTGAGTGTGTTCGTTCAAACGAGGGCCTTGTGCTTGTTTTCCAGGTTATTCCTTTAGACATCACGGTGGAGCTGCAGAAGCAAATCATGTCAGAGCTTGAGATCCTTTATAAGGTCTGATCCTTTTTTTCTCTGTGCTTGATTACTTAATCTGTATCTTTATGATGTTATTTTCAATGCACTTCAGTCCTCTTTTCAGTGGATAAGAGCAGTGATCTAATTTAAAAAATGTGCACACCCACAATGCTATATTCCCTCTCAGTTCCTCTAATTAAACTTAGAGAATTTTGCCCTCTCTTAAGCACTCAAGTGTCACTTTGTTAGCTTTCTGACCTTGACACTGCCAATACTTGAGTGAGAGATGAATATAGCCTTAAGAATTAAAAGTAACATGCATAAATACTCGAAATAATTTGCTTTGTACTTCTCACTTTATTCTTGATTAAGTTTGGAGTCCTTTTCCAGGTGAAAACCAAATTTGTTTAGAGCTATGTGTGGTTTCAGCTTTCTGATTAGGTGTTTGAGGTATATAACTGTGATAAGTATGAAAGAAGTGTCATGAATTATTCAGGGATCAGTGCCTGTGTAGTTTAGGCCATCTGCTCCAGTAACCTGCTCTGACAACAGCTGCTAGATAGACTTTAATTTATACCAATCACTCTTTGCAATGACGAGCCAATCACATCGAATAATCAGCCAGTTTCACATGTTGAATGGAATAGTATTCCATCATTAGCATCACATGGCTTTTTATAAATAACTACCAACCAAATACTTAATGAAAACAATTAGTCTCATCTTTTCAACAGTGGTATATTTTTCTTAATAATGAAGTATCATTCACATCCATCAGGTAAATCTTTCAAATTAGTCAATAAACGGTTAGCCTCCCAAACAGTGATATCGTACCGACCCCAAACTTCTGAACGGTAGTGTACATTTGTGATAAAGTTAGTGATAGTGATAGTGTTGATTTGTGATAGTTCTGATATATTTGATTGTGTTGTTTACAGTGTGATTCTCCGTACATCATAAAGTTCTACAGTGCTTTCTTTGTGGAGAACAGAATATCAATATGCACTGAGTTTATGGATGGTGAGTCTCATCTGTTTTGACATTGTCAGGTATCTGGGAGGCAACATTTGCACAGGAAGAGATCGCTCAGCATATCTACAAATTGAACTGAATTGTTTGTTTTTGATGTAGGGGGCTCACTGGATGTCTACTGGAGAATCCCAGAGCATGTTTTGGGCAGGATTGCTGTAGCGGTAAGTCCTTTCAAGTCATGAAATTGTTGTCGAGTAAGCATATCTGGGAATTTTGAAAAGCTGAGAGATATCGGCATATCCAAGAATGTGTTAAAACTGTGTGTGTGTTTTGTCTTTGTAACACTTTATTAGTGTTGAATTGTCATTTGCTCCCAGTTCTGACCCCCATTACCCTCTCCCTCATGCTTTCTCACAATAATCAAAGATATGCCACTGTTTAGATAATTTACAGCTCTATCCACTACAGACAACAGATATAGACACTCATACCCTTTTGAGTCTCTTCTGAGTTTTTCAATGAGTATGGGTGTTTGTGTGTGTCTCTATAGGTGGTAAAAGGATTAACATACCTCTGGAGCCTAAAGATTTTACACAGAGGTGAGAAAGCCACTTTAATGTTACTTTTAATATGTCTGAAATAATAATAAATATTTGCTATCGGTGTAAGAACTTAATTTAGGCATGTGTATTTAGAAGTAAATTAAGTACACTACCGTTTAAAAGTTAAGGGTCAGTAAGATTTCTTTTTAAAGAAATGAATACTTTTATTTGGCAAGGTTGCATTCAATTGATCAAAAGACATTTTATAAAGTTAAAAAAGATTTTCATTTCAAATTAATGCGGTTTCTTTTAACTTTTTTTATTCATCAAATAAAAAATGTATCACGATTTCCACAAAAATATTAAGCAGCAGCAACTATTTTCAACATTGATAATAAGAAGAAATATGAATGAGTCCTGATGGATCATGTGACACTGAAGACTGCAGTAATGGTTGCTGAAAATTCAGCTTTGCCATCACAGGAATAAATTACATTTCAAAATTTATTCAAATAGAAATCAGTTATTTTAAATTGTAGTAATATTTCACAATAAAACAGTTTTACTGTTACAGGTTTTTTTTTTTTTATCAAACGTGTAGTCTTGGTGTAGATAAGATACTTTCAAAACAATAAAAAATCTTACCGAAACCAAACTTTTAAAGTAGTGTATGTGAAAATACAGACATATTTGGGTAGTAATGACCTACATGTCAGTCTAAATTGTGTAATCATATTACAGAAATCAAGTATTTATAATTAGACATTTTATATACAGAGTCAGATTTGTTTTTATGTATTGTGACACAATAATGTGTAATCCATTTGTTGTTTATTCATTTGTAATTTACCTATTGTGCCCCTAATTTTCAAAACAGACATACAGAAATGACTTTCATAGGAGACACACACATATCATCACAGTGCAATTTAATCCTTACCTTCGAAAAATTAGAGTTAGTTCACCCAAAAATGAAAATAATGTCATTTATTACTCACCCTCATGCCGTTCCACACCCGTAAGATCTTCGTTCATCTTCGAAACACAAATCAAGATATTTTTGTTGAAATCCGATGGCTCAGTGAGGCCTACATAGCCAGCAATGACATTTCCTCTCTCAAGATCCATAAAGGTACTAAAAACGTTTAAATCAGTTCATGTGAGTACAGTGGTTCAATATTAATATTATAAAGAGAGGAGAATATTTTTGGTGCGCCAAAAAAACAAAATAATGACTTATATAGTGATGGCCGATTTCAAAATACTGCTTCATTAAGCAGGTCAGAAATAATTCATTAATCATGATTCGGATCGCGTGTCAAACTGCCAAACTACTGAAATCACGTGACTTTGGCGCTCCGAACCGCTGATTCGACACAAAAGATTCATAACGCTCTGAAGCTTAAATCGGCCATCACTATACAAGTTATTTTGTTTTTTGCCGCACCAAAAATATTCTCGTCGCTTTATAATATTAATATTGAACCACTGTACTCACATGAACTGATTTAAATATGTTTTAGTACATTAATGGATCTTGAGAGAGGAAATGTCATTGCTGGCTATGGAGGCCTCACTGAGCCATTGGATTTCAACAAAAATATCTTAATTTGCGTTCCGAAGATTAACGAAGGTCTTACGGGTGTGAAACGGCATGAGGGTGAGTAATAAATGACATTATTTTCATTTTTGGGTGAACTAACCCTTTAACTAACTAGTTGACTACGAATAAAGAGTATTGGTTAAATTTACATTAATTTGATTGATTGATTGATTGATTGATTGATTGAAATTTTTATTTCACACACAATTTGAACTCTGTCAGATTACACTGCAGAAGTAATCTAGTCAGAATGGTATTAGATGCTAAAATACTCTGATATTTTGTGTCTCTGTTTAAATGCATTATTTCTCTGTGCAGATGTGAAACCCTCCAACATGCTGGTTAACACACGGGGTCAGGTTAAACTGTGTGACTTTGGAGTCAGCACGCAGGTATGTTATAATTTTTATCCAGTGGTTATTTTTGTGCATGTTTTTCTGCATGAATGCATATACTCATACAAGTGCTTCTCATGTTGTGTATGTTGTGAGCACAGATCAGATCAGCCATTGTCCTATCAGTCTCCATGTCTCTGTTCTCTTCTTCGTCTCATTCCTCCAGGGACTTCTTGCCTTTGCTCCCTAACCCCCAGATACCCCCTAGATTGCTCCTCTCTTCTCACTTCTCTCTCTTTCTAATTACCACATTGAGCATATATTCAGTGCATGTGAGAGACGCCGTCTGCGTGTGGCTGGAGACAATAGCTCAGACTGAGAAAGTCGGCATTAGTCTCTCCACCTCTAATACGCTCAGGAGTCCAACAATGGGGCCCAATCACTCCAAACAGCCCTCTTTTAATTAATATTTATACCCATGTTCCCCGAAGAGATTCCAGTTGATGCTGACCCCTGGATAAGGTGCTTGTGTGCGTTCTCCTCTGTGCCCGTTCAGACCATGACACTGTATAGTAAACCTATGTCTCTCTTATTCACTTACACACACACGCACGCCGACGCACGTCAGGCCGCGGGGGAACGCTCTCATTATGTTTGTCCTGTCATCGCTGACATGTGCCATTGTGCCCGGATCTCACTGTCTCTCCCCTGTGAGAGTACAGACTAAAATTAAACCAGGCTGGCATTTCAATAACACTTCACAATAACACACTCTTTTCAGTAGATTTAAATCAGTTCCTCTTACTGTGTCCTTTAGCTTATGGCAGAGAGCTCAGGTCATCTGCTGTCACATCTGTACTGAATTTCAATGTTTTTAAACAGATAATAACTGTGCTGCTTATATCAGAGGACTGAATGTGTCAGCTTCTCTGTTATTGTTGACTGTACACATAATGTTTAGGGGATTATGTTTCACTTTTGAGGTTGTGTGTCTGTGATGGTACTAGATATCCAATGCTGTCACTGCTATTAGGATAAGTAAAAGGAGTCTGTTTGTTAGGTAGTTTTGAAGGTAACACTTTACAATAAGGTTCAATTCATTGACATTTAGTTAATGCATTAAGTATCATGATCAACTACATTTCTAGTTTTAAGTATAAATTAGGGCTGCACGATTAATCGCATGAGATTGTCATGCGTGTCTCGTCAGTAAAGCCGGTTCTGTGATTAGCGGTAAATGTCCATCACCTGCTTTCAAATGGAGCGGCACTTAATATACAGAGCCGTAGTTCGCAGACAAGCTACGCAATATCGCGTTCATAATCGCAGATGAATCGCATGCGGTTATGAACGCGATATTGCGTTGCTTGTCCGCAAACTACGGCTCTGTATATTAAGTGCCGCTCCATTTGAAAGCAGGTGATGGACATTTACCGCTAATCACAGAACCGGCTTTACTGACGAGACACGCATGACAATCGCATGCGATTTATCGTGCAGCCCTAGTATAAATTAATGTTAATGTAATATAAACTAACATGAACTAGCAATTAAGGAATATATATATATATATATATTAGGGGTGGGAATCTTTAGGCACCTCACGATCCGATTCCGATTCTAGGAGTCACGATCCGATTCCAAAACGATTCTTGATCTTGTTTTTTTTCCTTATTAATTAATTAGTTTCGTAACCCTAATTTAAAAAATTTGTATACGTAGTCTGTTATTATTAGTACTTTTTAAATAATTACTAGTTTAAAAAAATTTATACAATTTGTATGTTAAGATTTTTAATTATAGGCTATAAACAGCTTCAAAACATAAAAACAAGTAGTCTAATAAATAATAATAAAGCGGAACAACAAAACATTACAAGCAATAAACAAAGAGTGCTTTCAGTATTTAAGAGTATCTGAACGTTTTCCATTCAAAAGCTGTGAGGGATTTTTCTCTTTCTCAGCTTTACGGTTGTTTGATTGTTACTGATGTCATTATTGACAGCGGAAGATTTAATAAGCTGCATTCACAATAATGCACAGATCTCTTTTAAAATATAAGATGTTTTTGTCCTGTCTGTTTAATCCTTTAAGACATCTAACTGACTACGTCATAAAAGCATTAATTTCACGTCATAAAAGCATTTTCAGATTCAAGTACATAACCACTAACACGTACACGGAGTCGCGCACAGCCACTTGCACGAGCGCTCTTCACAAAGCGCACGTTGGCGTTTGAAATTGAAAGCAGCCTTCTGTCAGTGAGTTTCGTATTCATAAAATATAAGCCCACAGCATTCCAAACAACATAAATGATGCCTTCGTAGAGCATTTGTAAGGAAAAAGGAAAATAGGCTTACAGGCGGGTGAGAACGCAAACTGCAAGCGTCACATCAAGTAAAGCGGGCATTTTCCACAGGCCATATCCTGTGCAATGAACCACGCAAATGTCCGCGCATGTAATTCGCTCAAGCTTTTCCGAATTGTATGAAAGTTTATTTTATAGAAGGTTTGATTTGTGTGTGTATGAGAGGAAATGGAAACAAGCAGAATTGGGGTGTTTCTGGCGGTGCATGTCCACTGGCGTGGAGCGAGCGTTTTCAGTTCATTCCTATGGAAGTTGAGCTTCTTCAGGCTCGCGAGTGAGAGTGAAGCTCAACTTCCATATGAATGAATTGATAACGCTCGCTCTGCTCCGCGCCAGTGGACATGCACCATATAGCATACGCAGCATCATCTTGCAACTGCGTTTAAAAATAAGCTCAGAATCGATTCCGAAATTCTCAGAATCGATCCAGAATCGTTGGAGATAGAATTGCGATGCATCATTGCATCGATTTTTTTTTTCTCCCACCCCTAATATCAGAGTTAGACTTTACCAATTATTACCAGTCATTTAAATTTTTAGATTTTAATGATAATAAGATGTTTAATAGTTTATTTTTTTCATCCATATTTTCATTTTTATTCACGATCTTACAGGATAAGCAAATGGGCCAAGGCTATGCATTTATTTATATTATGAAAAGAAAGTTGAACAAAGACTATGCATCAATTTTCAGTTTTCATCTTGAACAGTTGTCACGGATCATGGGTGAATGTGATCATCCCTTCCTCTTTACTACTTTACAGAATGAAATAAACATGAATGAACATCAGAAAATATGTTGCAAGATACAGTAGCTTACCGAAATCTGTATCACGTCCTAATCAGTTCAATCAGTGTTGGAAACAATGTCACGTAACATAGAAAAGCCATT
>RJVU01015056.1:1246648-1277611 GCA_003731715.1 Anabarilius grahami
TTGACCGAAACGGAAAATATATTTTTTTAATTATTATTATTATTATTTTTTTTAAATAATTTCAACTGTGCAGAGCGCAAACACAAAGCAGAACATTGAGCAGAGCAAGAATTACCGGTACAGAATTATCTGCTTGGCCAAATCCACTTCGAAGTTGTGCATCTTTGGAAGTGGTGCCGCTCGCAAAGTTACAAAAAATGCTACGCAAAAGTGATACCATGAGCTCTGAACACCGAGGGCTAGGACGGCATATATTTTTGCCCTTTTTTCTCTTTCGGCCAAAATCTGAAAATGCCATTTCCGGCCGATAATTTTCATTACACAGGTGTCCACCAGAAAGTTGACTATAAAAGGGTGTTAAATCCCCTTCCCATTTCATGCTGTCAGCAATGGCACCACATGGAAGAGAAATGTCCCAAGACCTGAGAAAGAAAATAATTTCTTTACACCAGAAAGGTGATGGCTACAAGAGGATCAGCAAAGCTTTACTTATCAGTCAGAATACTGTAGCAAAAGTGGTACAAACATTTAAAAAAGATCGAACTGCAACCATCTCACAGAAACGTCCAGGTCGTCCACGGAAGTTAACATCTCGACAGGAGCGTCTTCTGATGAGAAGGGTTGAAGAAAATCTGCGTGCAAGTTCACAGCAGTTATCTAAAGAAGTAGAAAGCCAAACTGGGGTGACTATTTCCTGTGACACAATACGGCGTACACTGCAGAGGAATGGCATGCATGGGTGCCGTCCATGAAAGAAGCCTCTCCTAAAGCCAAGGCACAAAAAAGCTCGCCTAGAGTTTGCCAAGGCCCATGCTGACAAAGATGAAGACTACCGGGACTGAGTGATGAGACCAAGATAAATGTTTTTGGAACTGATGGCTTCAAAACTGTATGGCGTCGCAAAGGTGAGGAATACAAAGAAAAATGCATGGTGCCTACAGTGAAACATGGTGGTGGCAGTGTCCTTATGTGGGGCTGTATGAGTGCTGCTGGTGTCGGGGATCGTGAATATACAGATGTACTGCTCTATACTGAAAGAGAAGATGCTACCATCACTCCGTGCCCTTGGTCGTCGTGCACTTTTCCAACATGACAATGATCCTAAACACACATCCAAGGCCACTGTTGGATTTCTGAAGAAGAACAGGGTGAAAGTGATTCAGTGGCTCCTGATCTGAACCCAGTTGAACACCTATGGGAAATTCTGAAGAGACAAGTTGAACATCACTCTCCATCCAGCATCCAGTCTCTAAAAGAGGTCATTCTTAAAGAATGGAAAAAGATAGATGTTGCAAAATGTCGCCAACTTGTTCATTCAATACCTAGAAGACTTGGTGCTGTCATTAAAAATCATGGAGGCCATACAAACTACTAGATGTAGTAGTTTTTGTTGTGGGGTGTACTCATTTTTGCATTACCCTAATTTGAGTAAAACTGAAAAATGTGTAATCTAAGTTATATTATTAACCTTACTTTCATGTTATAAGTTAAACAGATGTTATATTAAACTTAGTCTTGTCAACATTTTGGAAATTGATTTTGTGTTCATTGAGATATTGTTTAAAATGTTACTTTTCAAAGGGGGTGTACTCATTTACGCTGAGCGCTGTATCTGTTGTCTTATCCTTTAAAATGAAAACTGTGATAGTCCTGCATTACTATAACTATTGTTCATACTTGGGATTAGAGATTTGAACAAACCCATAATGCTTAATTTAAGAATAAAATTTAGTACTTAAAAGGATAGTTTACCCAAAAATAATTTATCATCAGTTATTCACCCTTATGTTGTTCCAAATCTACATGACTTTCTTCTGTAGAACACAAAATAAATATTTTGAAAAATGTTGGTAACCAAATCCAAATACAGTTGTGGTCAGAATTATTGTCACCCATGGTAAATATGATCAAAGATGGCTGTAAAAATAAATCATTTTTGGCAGCAAAAGGGGATAAAAAGTACCCCATGCCCATGGTTAAATATACTGCTGGATCTTTAATGTTGTGGGCCTATTTTTCTGCTGAAGGTCCTGGACATCTTGTTCAGATACATTGTATCATGGATTCTATCAAATACCGACAGATAAAAAATCAAAACCTGACCAAAACAATGTTCCAAAACCAATATCAAATCAACACGAGCACAAAATGAGGCTTCTGCCATGGCCATCCCAGTCCCCTGACCTGAACCCTAAGAAAAATGAGTGGAGTGAACTGAAGAGAAGAAGCACCAACATGGAGCTGGGAATCTGAAGGATCTGGAGAGATTCTGCATGAAGGAATGGTCTCTGATCTCTTGTCAGGTGTTCTCCAAACTCATCAGGCATTATAGGTAAAGACTCAGAGCTGTTATCTTGGCACAAGGCGGTTGAAAAAAGTATTGAATAAAAGGGTGCCAATAATTGTGGCCAATTTGTTTTGGAGAAAAGTATTTATTTCATATAGAGATTTTCCCCACATTTTTTCTTTTACTATTTATGATTCTTTTTAATAAAAGATCAAAAGGATTAACAATGCAGATTTATCTTTATAGGCTGCTTTGTTCATATTTACCAAGTGTGACAAAAATTCTGACCACAACTGTATCTTCTTTTCAATGATTGACAGCTTCAGTTATAGACAGCTTTTCATTATTATTATTTTTTATTAAGTCTTTTTCATGCTGCTAAGTACACAATGCAAAGTTTCGGGAGTGACAGCTGTATTTAAATGCTTGGCTGAATCTTAAATTGTAATGCTTGACAGTGATAACCATGGCAATGGACAAGACAAAAAAATGTCAAAATAGATCTGCGAAGGCCAAGGTGCTGTACCAAAGAACCATGGAATTTCTTTGGAATTTGCACCAATTACTGAATTTTTGGTGACAACACCTTTGCACTGAATAATCTGCTTAACACCACAGTTGAAGGATTCTGGTCACACACTTGATACGATATTTCCTCTTTTTGATATTCTAGTTGATTTCCTGCTAAAAATATTTCGGTAACACTTTGTTTTACAGTGTCCTTGTTAAACATGTTACATGTACTTACTATATTAAAAACAGTGAATTGTGCATAATTACATGCCACTAACCCTAAACCAAACCCTAATCCTAACCCTAAGTACATGTTGTTAATTGATAGTACTTAAATGTATAATTACACTAACAAGGACATCTTAAAATACTTTAAAAAAAAAAATATTTCTCCTGCTTTCTTCCACAGTTGGTGAACTCCATTGCTAAAACATATGTCGGAACCAATGCATACATGGCGGTAAGCAGCATTCATTTCTGTTACAGTGTTTTTCTTTCCAGATTTTTTATTATCATCTTACTGGAGTAGAGAAGGCATAGGTCTTTCTTATAAGTCAAACATATTTGGTTGTAAAAGCCTATAGTATCTGCCTATAATGCACACAAAACAATTAAATGCCTTTTACGGAATAATTTGATGCTTTCAGAAGTACGATTTTCACACGTGCACACACACATACAGTCAACATAGCTTATTAACTAGCTCACACAAGAACCACCACACAAAGTGTATGAATATGTATGTGACATTCAGTGCCAGTTAATAATTCTTCTTGTGTCTGTGTGTCTTTGCTTCCATAGCCAGAGCGGATATCTGGGGAACAGTATGGTATTCACTCAGATGTGTGGAGCGTAGGGATCTCTTTCATGGAGGTAAATCAGTCATATAATAATTTCGTAAAAATGCCCACAAATAGGGGTGGGTGATATACTGGCAGACATGATTAACCGGTAGAAATTTGTCAACCGGTAGAGATTTTGGACTATCTTCTCTATCGCGGTTACGCTGATGTGACTTTTGCTGTGCTGCGCTGGCATGAAAGCTTATCATTTGAATGCGTTTTTAAGCATTGCGATTTTAAAAACAAGTGATTTTAAACCGTTGAAGTGGAGTAAGCAGAGAAAGACAATATGCGAATATAAAAACTGTATGCGGGCGCTGTATGAGAGATGGTTTCTAAAAGACGTACCCACAAGAAGAGCGTGTGAGTACGGAGTTCTTTTTGCTACCTAATTAGGCTTGAACGTTTTATATATACATGCTTATGTGTCAAAATGACCGTCTTTGCAAGTAAAGTCATTTATGCCTTAAGTGAACATAAACAGTTAAGAAGGAAAACGCACTATAAACGCAAGTATATTGGATCCATGCAGTTGTTCTTAAAGTGACAGCAGCCTAATATACCTGCTGTCATCTGTGTCATTAATGTTAATGAAACAACAAAAAAGAGAAAATCTCTCTCTGCTCTTGACTGAATCATTTTTGTAACTTAAATAAAAACAAATTTATATTTGATTTACACAGTGAAGACTATGCAGTTTTTTTTGTTGTTTTTTTTTTTACATTTGATTACTTTATGCAGTTTATTTAGTATTTCTAGTGCTTGAAGTTTTTCAGGAAGGTCTATTTCATTTGTATCTTTATTCTGTTATAGTTTGTTTTCCTATATGCTTGTATTTAGTTTCTTTGTTCTTTCTTTATCACTGTTTACTGGTTTTAAATTTTGTTTTTGTTTACTTAGGCTAATTTTAAAAGAAGTTTTTTTGTGATATGTGATAAAAAGAATTATGAAATTTCAATGATATCAAAAATTTTGATATCATAACCTTATTAAAAGCAAAAATAACTTTGTGATATATATATCGTTATCGTGAAATAAAATTACTCATATCGTTATATAAGATTTTGGTCATATCGCCCACCCCTACCCACATATACATATGGCCCAGCATTCATAGTTCGAGTGGACTGGTGTCTTAGTGTTTCTGCTGAGTGCTGTTGATAGTCCCTGCAGGCAGCCTGTCCAAACAGATGTTGGCCTACAGCTATGCATGGATCACACTCGAGATCTCCCACTGACTGCTACACACACACACACACACACAAACGTATGCTCTGCTATCCTTTTGGACCCTCTCCCCTTGATTTCCCATTAGAGCATAGAGTAAGGAATGAGATTTTGTGTTTGTGGTTTCTTTATATAAAAAAAAAGAGAATTCATAAATTCTATGGGTGTTTATTAAAGAGGAAGTGTGTGTGTGTGTGTGTAGTGAAACATTAAAGAAAATGAGTGTGTGTGTCTAACAGTGAAAGATGTGGAGTCAGTGTGGCAAAACGCTATCAATCACTCAGCCAGCAGAACGTCCAGTAATTAGAGTGCTGTGTTCTCTACTTCAGAGGTGTGTGTGTGTTCCTAAAAAAGAAAAGAGAGCTGTAAGAGTAGTGAATTTTTCTGTAATGGATGTTTTTCTAAGCAGAATCCAGCAGCATGAAATGTACGTATGAGTGGATTAGATTTTAGTATGGTTGTTTGACTCGTGTACTGAAAATGCCGTGCTGGTAGTTCTCATTGATTCCCATTTTGTAATTGTCAGCGCTTCTCATTGGCTGTGATGAATTGTTATTGTATCCCTCGAGTCAATCCCTTGATTGCATTTATCAATACTGTTAGATATTATCAGTGAGATGTTTAGGGAGGGAAATATCAAGGGTCATATGGATTGACATTATCATGAGTTGATGAACAGTATATTGATCTGATTATGATTTAGTATTGACCTTATCATGTTGTTAGGGACGTGATCGATTCAGCTTGGCTTCTGGAATGTTTAAGCAGTTCGGGTGAAGTACCTCTGTGTTCTGTTGGCAGATTTCTTAACCAATGAACTGAACTCACCTCCTGAACTGAGATGGGTATGCTAGATTTAATAAATGAATGCACTGTGGTTTGAGTTGAATTAATTTTCTAAATGTAACTGGAATGTAATCAAAGTATGGTTTGACAATAGTTTAGTTTGACTTTTGCTTTTGCTGCTTTATCTGCATCTGTTCTTTATGTTCTCCAACATGTGCTGTAGTCTTCACAGATTAACGCTTGCTGAAGTACGTACACCTGCTGTGATGCTGAGATGTAGGCAGGATTGATAATTTTACTGCCCCTTAAACCCCTGTGATAAAGAAGTGCACTTAATTTATATTCAATGTGCACTTGTACATGGTTTTTCCTGCATTGAAAATATTTTGGCAGCCACCAAAATTAATTTTTGTCCCACCAAAGATTTATTTGATCATTAAATGTAATAATATCTGCTGCTTTGCAGTACCGGTATCCGCTGCTAGGTGGCTGCTTTAAAGGGTTAGTTCACCCAAAATGAAAATTTAAGTCATTAATTACTCACCATCATGTCTTTCCAAACCTGTAAGACATTTGTTCATCTTCGGAACACAAATGAAGAAATCTGATAGCTTTCTGTCCCTCCATAGATAGCTACGCAACTACTACTTTGACGCTTCAAAAAGTTCTTAAAGAGTTTGTAAAGCTAATCCGTATAAATTGAGTGGTTTAGTCTAGAGGTCGGCCGATATTTGTCTTTTTTTAATATATCGGCATCGGCCGATATCCGTGTTTGGTAGCGCCGATTTAAAGCCAGGCACAGCCCTGTGTTATTGGTGCGGTGGAATGTGCTGCTACCGCATGTGAATTGAAACTTTTGGAAGATTCATCAACAGTCCTGGGAGATAAAGGTAGCCTAAGGCTTAAATTCTGATATTTCAAAGTCCTATGCCATATATTTACTATATATTACTAGTAAACTATGAAGTGTTGCTTCACTTAGTGAAAGAAACAACGAATAGCATTGAACCGTCGGGAACTGCCATAATGATACAGCTGGTTGAAGGTTTGCTTACTTGTAGTTAACTTTAGGACTGTAGTCCAAAACTACCAGCAGCTTGCTTGCTAATATATTAGCCCCAATGTTATAAGTTCTGTTTTATTTTTCCTGTATCGGAGTCGGAGAATTTCACTCTGTGCTCGGGATGGAGAATGCGGCAGCTCTCACAAACACTGCAGCGGGATTGAGGGCTACATTACTCTGACAAATATTGGCAATATTAAGAGGTTTTGGCATTTCCAATTCATGTAAGCCTGTTACATTCTTCTAGTCTATTATTATTAGTATTAGGTAAGCTACTTTTATTATTAAATTAATATTATAATAAATTTGCCTCGCAATAATTTCACAGCGCATCACCGCATAACTGACGTGCTCTGAGGATAATAAAAGATCAGGCTTTCAGCTCATCTTTGAAAATGTTTTAAACATTTTTTAGGTCTATTATACAATGAATTAGACATATAATTAAAATTATTAACAGTCTATAATATTTCCTAACACTGCAGTCATAAATGAAAATTAAGAGCAGCTTTAGGCTACTTCAAGCACCAACTTAAAAAAAAAAAGCTGTTTAACACGAAATACTATTCTTCTCATTTGTTTCACTATATGTACGGTCACAAGAGAAATAATGGAATAAATTAAGACAGTTATATACCGTTATCAGCATATTATGTTGAAATTCGTCTCTGGGAGAAAATGCTCCGTTAATGCAGCGTCAGGCAGATTTGCGCTACGGCACTGCGCAGAAGTTTGACATTTGTACGGAAGCATGGTTTGATGCAGACAATAGCTGGGTTTCCATCCAACTTTGCATTAATGAAAATTCAGCTCAAGAATATGCGCATCTTCGTCTGCGTGTGTTTCCATCAATTGTGTAATGCGAATAAAAATGGACATCAGCCTAATAAAGTGATGTGTTCCGACCAATGACTATAGGCCTATATATATGTTGCACAGTTATTATCCTCGTTAAACCTGTCTAACGTTAACCGTCAAGAATGTCAGAAATCACTGAGTTTAGCACTGTCCTTGCATACAAGGCTGTGCAGCATGACAAAGTTTTTAATTGATTTTTATTTATAAAGTTGTATTTATTTTATTTAAATGTATATTTAAGTTTACATTTATGTTCCAACATACTTGAAAAATTCTGCATAATAAATGCTCTAAAACTTTTATGTAAATGTTGACAGATTTTTTTTTTATATTACCTGTTTTATATATTTAATACTTGGTCAGTTTATTGATTTGTTTGGTTAACTTTGGATAAATATTTTATTTTAATACAGTGCAATGCACAAAATTAAGATTCGAGAGATGGTTCAAGTCGGTGTTCAATAAATGATGTTAAGTTTAGAAATGTTGTGCATCCACTTATTATTAGTGTGACATTTTAGCATGCAAATGAAGGGGAAAACTTCAAGATATCGGCCCTAAAAATCGGCAGCACATATCGGCCATCGGCTGACCCTGACCTCTAAACATCGGCATCGGCATCGGTTGTAGAAAAACCCATATCGGTCGATCTCTAGTTTAGTCCAAATTTTCTGAAGAGACTCGATTGCTTTATATGATGAAAATATTTAATTTAGGCTTTTATTCACATATAAACATTGATCGGCAAACATAAACAAAATCTCAACCGAACCTGCTTCATGTGCGAGAACAAACCTTGTCTCTACACTGCGCTCAACACTGCTTAAAACGGCAGAGATTTTGTTCAGCACACTTGTGAATCCTTTCATTATAACCAACAAAGTATAAACATAATGTCAATAAGAGATTCTTTGCACAGCATAGATTAGATAGCTTCATTGATTATAACAGGTGTTTTCACAAATGTGCAGCTGAAAAAAAGCACTTCTGGTGTATTCAAATTCTATTTTAAATTCTAGCTTTGACTGTCCAGAAATCCATCATAGCTGTATATGTGAAAGCTCACGTGCTAATGCAGGTGTTTGTGAGTGAGTGTGTATGTGAATATACCTGTGTGCTTCATTAAAAGTTAACTTTTCCTCTGTCCTTTCATTCGCAGTTGGCGCTGGGCTCTTTTCCATATCCACAGGTGAGTCTGCTTCATCAAACCAGATACAAGTTTAACCAATTTAATGCTCAGCTCTTGAATACTCAACATTTCTTTGCCCGGGAGGCACGGCGGACACCCGTTCCCTCATGATCTTAGCGAATGGGCAGTAATTAACTAGCTGTTCATCCTGCAACTGCTCATATCCCACCCTTGTTTGCTCATCTTACATTACATACAATCCTGCTGACTCACTCCAGTCCTCAATCCCATCAACCCTGTAATCAGATTTCATGCAGGGATTTATCAAGATTATCCCATTCTAAGAATGACAAACCCGTATTATAATCCGGATTCATTTGGAGGGTTCCCAGTTTAGGAACCACATGGCACCTATGCATGACGCATGTCAATTTATGGTGCCTGCAGTGTATTTAATGTACTTAGTTTTACTTATTTAATTAAACTGTGCCAAAAATAGTGTTGTTTTTGGGACAATTATAACCGTATTTGCTCAATTTTCTTCTATTTCACAAGATGATTGTCGTGAAAGCAACTCTAATGAATAAGTGAGATCTAAACTGGTATTGTTCTGATTCTTTCTATATAACTTGTTTTGTTTATTAACAGCAGACTGAGTTTATGATTCTTAGCACTTCTAAACATCTTAGTCTTTTATTAAAGGCAGTTCTGGTTCTCTGCGTTCTTTTTTCTAAATTAATTTATACATGGTAACACTTTACAATAATGTTAATTTCATTGACATTCATTGACAATATGACAGTAATGCATGAGGTATCATGAGTATTACTTTTACAGAATTTATTAATCTAGGTTAATGTTTATCTATCTATCTATCTATCTATCTATATAATATATAATATATATTTATTTTATTTTTATACTNTGAAGAATCCACAAAAAAAAAAATCACCGTTTCCACAAAAATATTAAGCAGCACAACTATTTTCAACATTGATAATAATAAGAAATGTTTCTTGAACATCAAATCAGCATATTCAAATTATTTCTGAAAGATCATGTGCCACTGAAGACTGGAGTAATGATGCTGAAAGAACAGCTTTACCATCAGAGGAATACATTACATTTTAAAATATATTAAAAATAGAAAACTTTTAAATTGTAATAATATTTCATAGGGGTGTAACTCATGGTTCGATACGCACCTCGGTTTTGAAGTCACGGTTCGGTACGGTTTCCGGTACAGCAGATGGGGAGAAAACTAAACATAAAATTGCTTCTTCATTTTTTTTATTAAACAGTGGTTTACTGAACAAATTGTGTTTTTGTCTTTTAATATGTTAAATTATAACTAAAGGTTTCTTAAGGATAAAAAAATTATCTCTGCTAATGCTATAAACTATGTAGGGAGCCCTTACTTGAACATTATGCTACTATAATATTAAAGGTCAACAACTGAGCCCAAACTATTAGCCTAAATTCAATTGCTTTTTATTTTTAGATAAAATAATCAACACTCAAATAACAAATTGTAGGCCTGTGCAAACATGTAAGCTGCACCTAAGGCAGTTTTTGCATTAACTTCTAAATGTTTTTACTCCAATTCGTTGTTGAAATATAATCTTTTCTACACAGTGGCTGTCATTTTCACAACAGATTTATTTAAACATATATTAAATAGCCTAATCAGGACATCACTAAAGGGTTAAGTGAGATATAATGATTATATAGGCTAATACAGTACATATATGAAGCGAAAGAGTTCATTTCTCTAGCGAACTAACAAACTTTGGACACTGAATGGCTTTTCTGAGGTAAATTCTACATGCATATTGTTTACAAGCTTTCATTGATGTCTTTCTGCCATTGAAACACTGATTGAGCAATTACACAGAGCTTATTGCAATTATTGGTGGTTAATAGTGGTTAGGCTACAGTGTTGCAATGTAATGCACCGAACCGAAAGCCCTGTACTGAAACGGTTCGGTATGAATACGTGTACCGTAACACCCCTTATATTTCACAATATTACTGTTTTTACTGTATTTTCGATAAAAGAAATTTCACCTTGGTGAACATAAGAGATTTATAAATGCTGTAAAAGTATTGTTAATTGTTTGTTCATAATGCCTTATGCATTAACTAATTTTAGGCTAATACATTTAAAATGGTTTTATTGTTACTTTAATTAGTTTGGTGACAGTTTTCAGATGTGTGTGTATATAGAAATATACTGTATACTCAATTCTGATTCGGTGCCCTAGTTTTTTCTAATCAGACTCGCGGTTTTTAAAGTTCTGTATGTAAGAGTGCAGTGAGTTTAATGAGGGAAATGTTGACTAATGCTCAATAAATTACTCCCAGCATGCCTGTTGGGTTAATTAGCATATTAAAACAAAGCAGCCACTCAGGGCATGCAGGGGAAATCAGAAAGGAACATTTTTAGGCTGCATCTAGAGCCAAAGCCTTGAGCATCGAACAGTCACGGAGGCTGGGCTTGGCGTTGTGTGTGTGTTTGTACTTTATCTCATACATCACTTGATGCAAAGCTATTGAGCACAATGGCGAAAGTTACAATATAAAATTGATGTGCAATACATGAAATTTAAAGGATATTATGAGGAGTGCTATGATTAATCATAAGGTCTAATACATTTTAGTGTAGATATTTGTAACAGAATAGAAAGACAAAATATAGGATGAACAAACTGTGAGAGATGATGAACAGTTGATGGGTAGAAAGAACATTAGAAGGCTAGAGGCCTGCATTTGTGTGTGCATTATCCCGGGGCCTGGAGGCTCGTCTCATTTGAAATTGTTTTTCTCTGCTCTCCAGCATTATCTATTAACAGGGCCATTATCATGTTAATCCACTGAGTATTATTACATAAACTAATGTATTCATATGTACACACAAACACTCCTTCATACACACAAAGTGTCTGGAACCATGATTGGATCTTTTGATGTTAAATATTGTACAGTAATCCTCTTCCGAAATGAGTGTTTTAGACGTTGGCCTGTACCTAACCCATCAAAACAAAAACAAAAATACTCATAGACCGTGACATGGGAATGTGTGAAATCCTTTCAGGTCTGCGGTTCTTCTCCGAGTGCATCATCATATATCATTATCAGATAAAGCGATTGAAACCAATGAATGGCAAAACTTTTGTTCTTGGCCCATAGAGCCAGAGGCATTATACTGAAGCATTTCATGTATACACACCCCATTAATTTATTACTTCCTCCTTTAATCTTTCTTACTCTCCCTTTTCCCTGTTCCTGCATTTCAGAATTCATATGGAATGAAATGGAGAGAGAAAGAGAGAGAGAAGCATGAAGGAGAAAGAGGGAGGGGGTTAGTCAGTAAGAAAGAGAGGGAGAGCTAAACCTCCCACTGCTAGAGCGTTTTTGCTCTTGATGTTAATTTTCACAGCTCCATATGGTGCTGCAGACTCTTCACCTGCAGGCATCACACACACACACACACACACGCTTGCACACGCCACCCAGCCAGCACACACGCTACCTCAGGCCTGGCCTGTCACTCACATCAGCCCAGGCATCTGTCTGTTCTCTCTCTCTCTCACACACACACACACATGCTCGCAGAGTCATTGTCCACTGTGCGGCGAGATCTTGAGAGATGCCCGCTGTATTTCTGCATCAACTTATGATGCCCTGCCCCTGCTTCACCCGCACTCAGAGCCACAAATCTGCCACTGTTTTGTGTGTGAGTGCATGCATGATTGCAAGGGTGTGTGTGTGTGTTTTCTATGTGTTATCTTGTCATTGATTATAAAAGGCTCTTTAATTTCGTCTCACCCCATGTTGGGATTAATTTGCATTCTTTGTCAGGAGTTAATGGCGTCTCCCGATGGCTCGCTCGGAAAATCTTTGAAGACTGCAGACTGGCTGGCGTGTGTATACAGCCTCCAGCGCTTCTCCTCCTGATTGATTTGTTGTTGCCTTTTCTGTTTTCCGGCTGTTTTGGTTTCAGCTCATTTTAAGTCCCATATTCATCTGAATATACTGTATGATTCTTGCTCTTCCAGAGTTTTAATGCTATATTTAAGCAATATCACCGTAGCAAGAGTGTTGTTGTACAGCAAGCTGTTAAGGCTGAAGGTAATCACAGCCTTGGCCATATTTAGTATAACAGCACAATTTTGAGTGTGATATTGCTTTTATACAACAGTTCTGTAAACAAGAAGTTATAATCGAAGAACTTGCAGTTCAGAAAAAATTAGGCCCAAGTGTTGTGTAATCACTCTGCTCTAGCTCCACTCCAGGTTTTTCATTTCCCGCCACATGGTCATAGGTGAAACCTCATTGTGAGCGTTCCTGGAGTGAAAGAAAGCATTGGCTGGTCTTTTTTGGGGCAAAATCACACAACTCTACTCCGCACAGATCACGTATTTTGGTCTGCAAACACAGACAAGTGGAGTGATACATACACAGAAATGACTAAATATCATTGCTCTTGGAATGCAATGAATCTGGTTTGATTGTATATTTCACCTCACTATTATTGTTTGGACAATCTTTGAAATAATTTTCTCTCAGAAATTGCTAGTAAATTTCACAAATAATTACAAAGAAACAATAAGTTACACTGAATTATAGTGTTGTAGTCAAGACCACCTAAACCGAGACCAAGACCAGTGTGTGTCGAGACTAAGACAAGACCAAGACTTTGGGGGGTTGAGACCAAGGCGAGTCAAGACTAAGACCAGACTAGCACTCCTCAAATTCATCTGAAAGATCCGCATTTTCTGCTTGAGAAATGTTTTATTTTCAATTAATAATTACAATTAGAATAATAAGACTATATAGAGCTGTTACCAATCAATTGAAATCACTAACAACAAAATTCATCTTTACACTGCAGAGGTGGAACAGAAGTTGCATCTGAATTGGTAGAAATTACAAATTCATAAATAATGTTGAGATTGTTATTTAGTTTCTACATTAAAGGTCCAACGTCTCCAGGTATTTAAAGAGAGCTGGGCTGTGTTTAATTGAGAAAGAGAATCAATGACTTGCGTAATATGTCATCAGAGTGGCCTCACACTGTTGGCTTAAATTATGTGGTCCAGGCAGAACGTTTAGACCAGATTGCATAAATGAAGAGTTGGCCTCAAGCAGTAAAAAAGTAAAATAAATTTTTTTTTTCACACAACAAAATATGTGAAGATTTTCTCTATCTACTTCTAAGATAAACTTTCTCTCCGATGATTACTTGTATCCAGTAAAGGGGTTGCAAAGCAGAAAATGTATTTTATTGTTATCACATGATGTAAAATAATGCCTGTTAAACAAGTTATATGATTGTCAGAGAAATAACCAGTTATTTTATCGCTAGACATTTTCAGATATATATCATTAGCGTACTTGAGTACACCTGAAATACATATACACCTGAAAAAAAAAAAAAGCTAGGCAAAGCTTATCATAATTGAGGATCAGACTTCTAGTGACTGTGTTTTTATTGTAAATGATGTTAACAAATCATGTCCATATATTGCCATCAGGGTTTTTTTCCGCCTGTGATCATAAACGTGTTCTGGTGCAATGCTTGTGATTGTGACATGCTAATTGCATTTCGCTCTCGCTTACTCATTCTCATCTAAATCCACTTCTCTATTATTTCTTCTCCATACAGATTCAAAAGAACCAGGGTTCCTTAATGGTAAGTGTTTCTCGTGTATTTTCGGAGATGTAGGCGGCTCTTCTCGCAACCCCTTGCAGTTTTCTCCTCACTTCGCTTGGTTGCCTCCCTCTGAAGTTAATACCAGATAATAATACGCTCTGTCTTAACAGCCTGTATTCAGATTAGGTGCCATTAGAAATAAGAAAACATTACAGATCAAATGGCTTTTCTCAAGTCAGAGTGCATTTGATTAAGCTGTATTGCTACCTGTTTTATTGCATTAATGATTTTATTTCCTTTGCACTGTAAGGACGTTGTATGGGGTCTAATCTCTTTTTCTCTTACCCCCCTCTATCACAGCCTCTTCAGTTATTGCAGTGCATTGTTGATGAGGTGAGTCTGTGTCCCATGTACGAAACCGTCCCTAATGGGGTGGAAAGCTGATATTTTGTTTCCTAATGAAGCGAGGTGCATTATCAGCTCTGCTCAGGGTTTGAGCTCTGAAGAGCTGGAGCTGTCGAGAGCTCGGCCGTGCTGATGTCAAGGCCTTGAACGGAACAATTGGCTTAACTTTGAATTTGGACATTTTTTAGCTGAACTTGACAGTAAAATAATCATAGTTTAATAAAAAAAAAAAGACTAAATTATAAATTGTTTCATATATTTTCTTATGTGTACAAACAGTGTTTGTTGTGTCTGCAGCTCAACATTTTTAAATAACTTCTTATTTTGTCTTTTTCTCTCTCTTTACTTCTCATTTTATCTCTCGCTTACACACTTGTGTAAAAAAAAAAACACTCAGTTTGCTGGTTTAATGTAGCATGACAGGACTCTGGACAACTGAGGGTTATGGACCACAGAGTTGTTGCATTAACCTTGACATCTGTTAGGCGCTAAAATACACCCAGCTAAACCCTGACACATTTTCTCACCCTCAACTCTCTGAGGAGTTGGGTCAGGGTCAGTTAAACCCAGATTTTCCTTGAAATAGATACAAGGACTGTGCTAAACTCACTTCTCTGATATACACACCTTTCTGGTATACCTAACTTTGGCATGTATGTGGAGTTGTATGCTGTATTTCATCCAGTTAGGCTAGCAGTTCTGAAATACAGTGGGTACGGAAAGCATTCAGACCCCCTTAAATTTTTCACTCTTTGTTATATTGCAGCCATTTGCTAAAATCATTTAAGTTCATTTTTTTCCCTCATTAATGTACACACAGCACCCCATATTGACAGAAAAACACAGAATTGTTGACATTTTTGCAGATTTATTAAAAAAGAAAAACTGAAATATCACATGGTCCTAAGTATTCAGACCCTTTGCTCAGTATTTAGTAGAAGCACCCTTTTGATCTAATACAGCCATGAGTCTTTTTGGGAAAGATGCAACAAGTTTTTCACACCTGGATTTGGGGATCCTCTGCCATTCCTCCTTGCAGATCCTCTCCAGTTCTGTCAGGTTGGATGGTAAACGTTGGTGGACAGCCATTTTTAGGTCTCTCCAGAGATGCTCAATTGGGTTTAAGTCAGGGCTCTGGCTGGGCCATTCAAGAACAGTCACGGAGTTGTTGTGAAGCCACTCCTTCGTTATTTTAGCTGTGTGCTTAGGGTCATTGTCTTGTTGGAAGGTAAACCTTCGGCCCAGTCTGAGGTCCTGAGCACTCTGGAGAAGGTTTTCGTCCAGGATATCCCTGTACTTGGCCGCATTCATCTTTCCCTCGATTGCAACCAGTCGTCCTGTCCCTGCAGCTGAAAAACACCCCCACAGCATGATGCTGCCACCACCATGCTTCACTGTTGGGACTGTATTGGACAGGTGATGAGCAGTGCCTGGTTTTCTCCACACATACCGCTTAGAATTAAGGCCAAAAAGTTCTATCTTGGTCTCATCAGACCAGAGAATCTTATTTCTCACCATCTTGGAGTCCTTCAGGTGTTTTTTAGCAAACTCCATGCGGGCTTTCATGTGTCTTGCACTGAGGAGAGGCTTCCGTCGGGCCACTCTGCCATAAAGCCCCGACTGGTGGAGGGCTGCAGTGATGGTTGACTTTCTACAACTTTCTCCCATCTCCCGACTGCATCTCTGGAGCTCAGCCACAGTGATCTTTGGGTTCTTCTTTACCTCTCTCACCAAGGCTCTTCTCCCCCGATAGCTCAGTTTGGCCGGACGGCCAGCTCTAGGAAGGGTTCTGGTCGTCCCAAACGTCTTCCATTTAAGGATTATGGAGGCCACTGTGCTCTTAGGAACCTTAAGTGCAGCAGAAATTTTTTTGTAACCTTGGCCAGATCTGTGCCTTGCCACAATTCTGTCTCTGAGCTCTTCAGGCAGTTCCTTTGACCTCATGATTCTCATTTGCTCTGACATGCACTGTGAGCTGTAAGGTCTTATATAGACAGGTGTGTGGCTTTCCTAATCAAGTCCAATCAGTATAATCAAACACAGCTGGACTCAAATGAAGGTGTAGAACCATCTCAAGGATGATCAGAAGAAATGGACAGCACCTGAGTTAAATATATGAGTGTCACAGCAAAGGGTCTGAATACTTAGGACCATGTGATATTTCAGTTTTTCTTTTTTAATAAATCTGCAAAAATGTCAACAATTCTGTGTTTTTCTGTCAATATGGGGGTGCTGTGTGTACATTAATGAGGAAAAAAATGAACTTAAATTATTTTAGCTAATGGCTGCAATATAACAAAGAGTGAAAAATGTAAGGGGGTCTGAATACTTTCCGTACCCACTGTATATGTATATGGTATACTGGAAAACAATGATAATCATTTCATAACTTTTAAAGGCTTTTATTGGCAAAAACATTCAATATATGCAGAGAGTCAATATTTACAGTGTAAATATTCTTCTTCATAACTGCAGCAAATCGCTCTGGTATGCTGATTATCAGCTTCTGGGCCAAATCCTGACTGATGGCAATCCATTCTTGCCTTATTAGTGCTCGGAGTTGATCATAATTTGTGGGCTGCTTCTTGTCCACTCGCCTTTTGAGGATTGACCCTAGGTTCTCTGTGGGATTAAGATCCGGGGAGTTGTCTGGCCACGAATCTGAAATTTCAGTGTAATGATCTCTGAGCCACTTCATTATCACTCTTTCCTTGTGATGTGGTGCTCTATTGTGCTGGAAAATGTACAAATCATCACCAGATTGCTCCTGGGTCGTTGGGAGGATTGCTGTTGTAGGACGTTTTGAGACTGTTCTTTATTCATGGCTGTGTTTTGGGACAGAATTGTGTAAGAGTCCACTCCCTTGGATGAACTCGGGATGCTTCGCTGTTGGCATGACACAGGACTCATGATAACCTTTTCTTCTCCAGACAATCGATTTTCCAGATGTCCCAAACAATCGAAGGGGGCTTCATCTTTGCACCAGTCTTCTGCTGTCCAATCCTTGTATTTGCTGCAGAATTTCAGTCATGTTTTTCCTGAAGAGAAGTGGCTTCTTTGCTGCCCTTCTTGACACCAGACCATGCGTGCAGATGCACTCTTACCCACCTGCTGCCAATAATGAGCAAGCTCTGCACTAGTGGTGACCCGATTTCGTAGCTGACACCTTAGAAGGAGACAGCTTGCTGGACACTCTAGGACATCCTGAAGTCTTTTTCACTGCAGTTGAACCTCTCCCCTTAAAGGGTTAGTTCACCCAAAAATGAAAATTCTGTCATTAATTACTCACCCTCATGTCGTTCCAAACCCGTAAGACCTTCGTTCATCTTCAGAACACAAATTAAGATATTTTTAATGAAATTCGAGAGCTCTCTGACCCCTCCATAGACCGTAATATAATTACCACTTTCAAGGCCCAGAAAGGTAGTAAAGACATCTTTAAAATAGTCCATGTGACTGCAGTGGTTCAACCTTAATTTTATGTAGCAATGAGAATACTTTTTGTGTGCAAAAACAAAACAAAAATAATGACTTTATTCAATAATTTATTTTCTTCCCTGTCATTCTCCTACGCTGTTTACGTTGTAGACACAGTGCAGCGCTTCCAGGTTCTACGTCAGAATGCTGGCTCATTATTGGTCAGCTCCTGCATCAGCATCACGCTCATGCGTCGTGCTGCTCACGTGTGCAGCGTCGGCCAATACTGAGCCGACGTTCTGACGTAGAACCCAGACGTGCTGCACTGTGTTTAAAAGGTGAACGATGTTGGAGAATGACAGGGAAGAGAAGAAATTGTTGAATAAAGTCATTTTCTTTTTTGCGCACCAAAAATATTTCAA
This sequence comes from Anabarilius grahami, assembly GCA_003731715.1. Lineage (NCBI taxonomy): Eukaryota > Metazoa > Chordata > Actinopteri > Cypriniformes > Xenocyprididae > Anabarilius > Anabarilius grahami. The sequence goes on from RJVU01015056.1 coordinate 1,265,254, forward strand.
GTTTTTGGCCAATGAAGCTTTTTGCAATTATTTAAAATGCATCTGATCATTCTGCACAATAATCTAGAATTTGATAAAATACAGTAAAATTGTGAAATATTATTACAATGTAAAATAATGTTTTCTATTTCTTTTTGAAAATTGTATTTATTTATACTGTGATGGTAAAGCTGAATTTCATCATTACTCCAGTCTTCAGTGTCACATGATCCTTCTGAAATCATTCTAATATGCTGATTTGCTGATCAAGAAACATCAATTTTGAAAACAGTTATAAGAAGAGTTATATGTCATAAGAAATGTTTCTTGAGCAGCAAATCATCATATTATAAATATTTCTCACTTTTTTCAGTATCTCACAACATGAACATTGTGTTTTTAAGTTCAAAAGTTGAAAAAAATTTCTCAACCCCGCATTCTTTCCCATTCTGTTGTGCTCCGTCTTGCTATTTTAAATATGCTGTTTTCTGCTCACTCAACACCAGCTCTACACCTTCACCCTGGGCCACCATTTGCTTTTTTCTAGTAAACTAAAGATGATAAGATAAAAAGAAAAACATCTGATCTGAATGGCTATATCTCAGCAAACCTCAGCTGATTCGTTCCTTAAATTACCAGATCTGAGGAAGTAAGAGAGGTCATCTTTTACCACACTCAACACGCAAAAAATCCCCAAATTTGCATCGGTCTCCTCAGCATTTATTTAAAGCCTGTAGGCCATGGTAACTCCGACATTTAAATGCGCTTTCCACCGCTATGTGAGTAATTAATAAGTAATTGTGTTAATTGTGTGTGTGTGGGGGGAGCCTCTCCCTTCTCCTCTCTGCTTGAGCTACTCACTGACACATGCTAATAACAGAACGCCACAGAGAGATGAAGGAGAGGGAAGCATAAACACACATTAAACATACCGAACATGTCCTTTCTGCTATAGATTGCTGCACGTAATTAATAATTAAACGGCCGCTCGTGTAATGAGTTGACCCGCATGAACTGTTCATTACTCACCCAGCAGAGGCATCACTCAAACTATTTTCTGCCGTGCCCTTCGCTCCATCTCCCTCAGGCCAGAGAGCACGCCGCCACGCCGCTGCCGACTGCATTCAGCTGACCAAGCCCTTATTACTCACTGCCACTGATTTACAACCTTCGAAGAGAGACAGTGAGAGGGAGCTTGAGATGGGAGTTGTGGGTGCTCCCCAGGACCTACTTTAAAGAGTAATCTAGTGCACAGACCGAGAAAGAGGCAGAGTGAATGTGATGGACTGAAAGAGCAGGAGAAAAGAGAACATTTAGAAACTGTACCTGAGAGAATTCAAGAAAAAGCCAGAATAAAGAGGATAACCACCCGAGAAGGACATCAAGACCAGTCTATTAGAAAAATGAAAGAATATTCTGTGGTATGAATGTACGATCTGAGACCCATTTAGCGTGAGCTTACCATCAGTAATGATGAAAAGTCACTAAATAGCAATGAAGTGTCATGAAGTACATGGGCGAAATTCAGGAAGGTCACATGTAGTTGATCTAGTAATCTGACCACTTGTACTTGGAGGGGAATGCTGGTAATGACAGTCTAGCTTGTTTGAAGGGCATTGTATTTGAGCATGTATAGCTGGTTTCCATGGTGACCTCGGTATAAATAATCAGCCGCAAGGTCTCGCAGGGCTCATGGGAAGGGTGAATAAATGGCTAAATGAGATGAAGCACTCAAGCTGTTTTTGTCCTCTTGTTTACTTTCTCTCGATCAGGTTCAGCTCTTCTCAGTGTTTTGCCGATTTATAGTGCACTTCTTCATAGGAGACACTCTATTTCAGATCTGCACGGCAGCCCGTCTTTAATTGTCTCTCTCTGCTTGCGTATTGAAACAACCCTGATGCTTCTAATAAGACTCGGGCTTAAATTCACCTCTGTAATTACTGATCTAATTTTGCCTGATAATTGCTGCTGGGCAATTACATGTATATTTACTGCTGGTATTGTGGAGGAAGACTGGCTGTGGTCTGGCTCTGTTTGTAGTGTTGGATAATGGCAGCAAGCTGCATAATATAACAGTGCTTTCATCATCATCCTCATCATGCAGCCGCCACATCAAAGACTCCCAAATGAAGGTGTTTGTGCGTCCTCAAGTGTATGTGCATCTGTTTGTGTACATGTACGTGTGTGAGGCCCTGTGCATCTCTCACTGTATTTATATGTGCCTGGTTATGTGTGTTGCTCTGAATCTGTGTTTTTGGTCCAGGCATGGGACATGTATGTGTACTTTGGCCTCCAGGCTGTGAGTCTTGGCTGTGTAATGATGTATAGCTGTGCTTGTTCACCTCTGGCTATGTTCATTTGAATAGGTGTGTGTTTTACTCTCTAGATCACAGATAATGACAAATAAAATGACTAGGGAGATGTTTGCGCCTAAAAGGAAACATTTAGGAGCCAAATTACTTTTTTTTTAGTTTTAGTATATTAAAGATTTTCTCAATAAACATGGTTTTTAAAAGCACTTTAGTTCAATTCCTATTTGAACATTCTGCTGAAAGGATGTTTTAGTACGTGGTCCCACGACAATTATATAAACGGTTATGTAATACTGTTTTTCTTGTTGTATTTAGAATAAATTAGTTCCAGTTTTATGCTGTCACTCTAGTGATCATGACTGTATTTATGCTGTTCGCTGGGAAAAAATAAATGTTATGAGAGAGAGAGATCGCCTGAGTGAGTAGGCTATTACCTGTCTGATTTATTGCATTAATGTTACATTCATTCTTCAAGTCGATGTCCATAATATTATATCCATTATAAAAGTCTGTTTGAATGTCCGCTGAGGAAAGCAATCTTGTATTTGTCCTTTTTACAGCTATGGAAATTTTCCATAACATCCATAACACCACAGCGCTAAAACAACTTCCTTTGCTAAAGTTCCTTTCAATTTAAAAGTCCCTTTCAATTTAAAAGTCTCTTGTGACTCACTGGCTCATTCACCTGTAAAGTTTTGCCGTCATCTAATGGCGTATTAATGTAACTTTCACTCAATCTATATTACGCACTAAAGTCCCCAGTATACTTCAAACGAAGTTCTTTTTCGTTCTTCGTTTAGGGGTAAAACGAAGTTCGAAATGCGTGACCAGCGATATACTGTAAACGAACATCTGACGCCGCCCACACTGCTGAGAGCGACGGTTAGATGAATATGTAAATATGTGCTGTGCACTTTCCTCTCAGTAACAAAATAAACGCAACAAAAATGAGAAAACAGCAAGCATTTATTATAGAAAGCATAAGAAAAGCGTCTGATCATAACATGGGTATGTTAGCACGAGCTCTGCAAATTATCACTCCAGTCACGTCACGTCTACATATAGCACTTTATTCAACAGATTGCTTAAAATCAAGCAGCTTTACAGTATCAAACATGAAAAACAGTGTTAGTGCCTCATTTTTTTACAAGCACAACTTCATTTTGTACTATAAAGCGGCTATCCAGTGTGTTCATCTTTTCACCCGCGGAGATCTTACCTCGATGAACTCAAACACACGAAATGAGTCAAAGACGCGTCCCACGCGAGTAAAGGCGGAGCCTCAGCGCACACCTCCTATTACGTTATCGTCACTGACCAATGGTAGTACGAAGGTGTTTTGTAACTGGAGCGAACTTTTCCTGAAAGTTCGCTTTGGCAAGCCGTTTCGAACTTCCAAAAAGAACACAAAACGAACTTCACTTTGGCCTGATTCTGTTCGAAATGACGTCACATCAGTTCGTTCTTCGATTTCGTTTGAAGTATACCGGGGCCTTAATGGACATACTTATATAAAATAATATTTATTGAACAACAAATAAACACAATTGTAAAGAGCTTGTGCCAAAACCTACTAACCATTGGATCCTCAAACTGTCAGTCAAACCTCATAAATCCGCCTCACCTCGTGAATGAAGTGCACACGCAGTTTGGTCATCTCGTCTATGCAATGCAAAGGTAAATAAAGATCTGATGTTTGAAAAAAAAATTGTAAAGCGTTTTCTTTACTCAAAAAACACTGTCTATAAAGTTTAATGTAAATACGTATTTGAGTATTTGAGTCTTCGTCTGATTTGTCCCATCTAGTTGTAGCCAATAACCTATGCTATATATGTAAGGTAATTATTATCAAATTTAACAAAGCACAATCGACTTGCTTTGGAACAAGTAATAGATTAATAAGACCAAAGATTACCCGTTTTATGTACTCAAATTGAATTATGTCTCATGTTTAACCACTATAAGAGCCAGCGGTAAATCCCTGAAGCACTGGCCGAGATGAAGCTGTTCTCGGCGCGTACACAAGTACTGAACGGCCGTTGACGCCCTGGAGCTCGCAGCTCCGAAAACGTCAAAACAACTTGTAAAATAGGCGCTATTATTCAGGTCTGAACAACTACATTCTCGTCTAAAAAACTATTAAAACAACAGTTCGTGGTACAACAAGTAGTATTCGCAAAAAATACGGTGGATTTGATCGGCCGCCATGACGGTCACTTCAAGCGGAGTGATACAAACGGTGAAAAGGTAGGAGTGCTGTTGTTATCACTGAAATATCGCACGGCTATCAGCCAATCAGATTCGAGAACCAGACAGAACTCTTGTGTATATATATATATGTGTATATATTATTCTTTCCTAAAGGTCGTATTAATTCATATTATTTTTATGGTTGGAATACAAATAATCTATCTGAAACAGGCCACATTTGTCTTTCTTCTCTAGTTTAGGTTTAAAAAAAAAAAAGCCTCAGTTTCTTGATAAAGATTATATTACAAAGAATGTCTGTTTGATTTCCATGGTGTCTGAATACATGCACTGATGCAAGTGTCCTATTCACATGACCCACATGAGAAAGAGATCTGGAATTTGACTTCATTTCACTTTTTTTCCATTTGGTTTCATTGTGTCTGTCCTTTAAAAGTGGCTGATTTAATTTTGATACCATGTTAACTATCTGGAGGTTGAGGTCGTAACTAAATGTTCTTATCAACTGTATGCTTTCTGCTTTAGGAGCCCATGAATGGCTCTCTCTCTCTAAGCTTTTTGTCTGTTTGTGTGTGTTTGTCCCATTTGTTCTGTGCATCAGAAATCTTCTACTGTCCAACAAAAGAGGGGTTCAGGTGCTTCTAAAATTGAATGTACACGGCTGCTTTTGACTGTCCGCACATAGAATATCTCATTATGGATTGCAACCTTTCTGCAACCTAGTCAAGGCCACACAAAACCTACAAGTTATAAATCATAGATTTTTTTTGTGAAGAATAAACATGTTATCGATATTTTAATGATATTTTGTGGATGTTTTTGTAAATAATGATTTTGACCATGTGTATATGCTTATTTTTAGGATCCTCCTGTGCTTCCAGTTGGCCAGTTCAGTGAGAAATTTGTCCACTTCATTACACAATGGTGAGTGTTTCAAACTGAACACCTGGGGTCCGTTCTTCATACGTGGATTACTCAGATGGCAGGATTTCATCGTTGTTGATTTGACATGATCCAGGATTGTTCGATTCTTCAAAGCTCATCCCAGAGTTTCTGTCATAGCAACAGGTCCGTAAGCTCAAACCTGCTTGGGAGCAGGCTTATTTCATGTTAACAGGATTAGATTGCATCTTTGTGGAGGTGATACTTAAAGTCTTTCCCAGCCACTGCTACTCTCTTATGAAGAACGGACCCCTGTTTCTTCACTTGTGCCTCTCATAAATAAACAAATTCTTATTATGTTGTGATGAATTTGCATTGATAAATGATAATAAAAACTATGAAAAAATTGTATTCAATAAAAAAATGAATTCAGAACATTAAAAAAAATTACTAGAGCTAATCAATATATAATAGTCCAGTGAGAATTTTGTATGCACTAGGAGTTTGACAACAGCTGGTAACCACAGGCAGGTTTCTTCAAGCGTCTTGGAGATGTTGCCACAGTTCTTCTGGATTTAGTCTGTCACAGTTTTCTCTGTTTCTTCATGTAATCTCAGATGGACTCGATTATGGTGAGATCAGATCTCCGTGTGGATCATACCGGCTGCATGTTGTCAGACTCCTCGTGCATACAAAAATCTCACTGGATTATTACCATTAATGGCAAAAGGAATGTTTGGAAATGTAAACTGATATTTCCTACTGACACACTACAGCAAAAGATATAAATAACTGACTTAAAACCATTTTTTTTGGTGAAAATGCTAACGTGCGTAAGACTTTTGCACAGTACTGTATATATCAAATAACATATATATTATATATAAAATATTATATATATATGTATATATTGTAATAATGTTTCACAATATTACTGTTATTTTTGATCAAATAAATGCAGCATTTTCTTTCTTTTAAAAAACATTTAGAAAATCGTACAGACTGAACTAGTCCCAACACACCTTTCGGTCTACACACCAGACTGTACAGCAGTTAGAGTAGCTATACACAACAGTAAATATTTATACAACATCTGTCCCTGGTCTGCTGACCTTGCTTTCTCAAACATATCCACACTCAAATTTGCCCACCACAGATCATGCCCCAAGAAACCAGAATTCCCCACCAACCTCTTTCATGGTTCCTCTGGCACTCTGGGCCTGTGGGCATGATGGGTGAAGCCAGATGTGTTGGGATTTGTTTAGCAGCTGATGTTTACCTGCAACATACTTTATTTACACAAACCGGTCACCTGGCTTACTAGTGCCACCCCTGCCTGGCACTGCTCTTCCAACATCCTTTTCTATTATTAGCTTGCTCGGTGTGTGTGTGCCATTCATCATGGTCCAAATGGGCCCCTCTGTAGGCTGCTCTGTCCCTATAATCCCTCCCATTTCTTATCTGGGTCAGCTTGACTAATTTACTTGCACATAGGTGTGATCTGTGCCAAGGAGAATTGATAATTACTTACCTCTCCCTTTATCACTTTGAGATTCCGTTATATTAACTTCAACAGTGCAATGATAAAGAGAATGAGAAGATAAAGATGGTGTAGAAAATATATTGGATGCAAGATCTAGGAGCTTTTGTAGAAGGCATTTACTGAGATGAAATGTGATTTATGTCTGTATTTATTGAGTTCATAATATTAAGAAAACATACTGTAAACTGTTAGAAATCTAAACATCCTCCTCAGTCTAAAAAGATTGTGTTTTGACACTAAACTACAAAATGTTTTGTTCTCTCATTCTTGGATTTCTGGAATCAGAAAGCCAAATGCATAAACGTGATATGTTTTGCATGTTAATCACGCTTAGAGCTGCACTATAAATTGTTAAAAGATTGTGATCTCAATTTAAACATCCATGCCGCTGAGCCAGAGAGAGCAGTTGTCATGTATAGGTATGAAACAGCTTCACAAACAGTCTTTTCAACCACATGGTATCATTATTTCTGTGTTACAATAATTCAAAAGATCACAGAAGTATTGGAATAAAAGTTTATAGTTCGGATGTAAACACATACAGTGGCTTCTCCTTTTCCTAGTGATATTTAGCACCAGTTTATCAGGAAGTGACGATTTTGTTCTCTTCGACTCGCTGGATGGAAATGCTGCTTTATTCGCAAATGTTTTATGCGATATTCCAATTTTGCGCATAAGTTAAATTCACAACTCTGAATGGACACATAGCTATTGAATCATTTATTCAAGAGATTCGTTCAAAAACACTGTTTTAATCCAGTAATGAAACAAGTGAAGTCTTTATGAGTGAGTCATTGAATCATTAATTTAAAAAAATGTTTTTTAATATTTTTAAACACACTGCTGCAATTAAAATTTTTTCAGAACCTAATAAAGTACGTTATTTTTAGTTGTCCATTCAGAATTGTGGGAGAATCGTGATTTCTATTTTAAATCAAAAAATTGTGATTCTCAATTTATCAAGAATCATGCAGCTCTAACGCTTATTCAGTTATTAGAAACTTGGCCTGCACAGTCACAACGATGTAATATAGAGAAAGGATATACAATTATAGTCTCAAAGAGCGATGATGAGAGTAGTTAAATGAGAGCAATTTCATCACAGAGTCAAGAACTGGAAGGTGCTTGAATGCTCTGTTAGTTGGAAAACCCAAACTTAGATGGCATTCCGACTGAATTTTAAAGAGCATCTGATGTTCTGACAACTACATTGGTGTGACTTACTGTACGCTTTTGCTTGTCACAGATCACAGTCGAACATATATCACCTGCATGTGGCCGGGGTACTAAAATGAGTCTGTAATACAGACCGGTGTTATTTCAGTATCATTTATATAATATTATAGTCTGATTTCACATTAATTTGAAAGTTTGAGTGATTTTATTGTTTTGTTATTTTTATTAGTTTTTCTTATGTCTATATAGTATTCTTTGTAAATTCTCTATTAGTTTTAGTTTATTTAGGTTTAGTTATTTTAGTACTTCAACAAGTTGTTACCTTGGCAAGCTGAAGTAAAACAAGTTTAAGTTTTTTATATATATTTGATTTCAGTTCTGATGTTTTCTCTCTCCTTTTTTTTTTTTAAGATCTAGTTTTAGTTTATGATGATAACCCTGATACAGACTATGGTGATAATGATTTTGCATTGTGAAATAGCAGAATGAAGAGAGTGAAGGTTTTCTTTGCAGGATCATAGATAGTGTGGTAGACTTGCCATGTTATACAGCAGGGATGGTTCTAGGATTTGATTTTGAGTGGGGCTTAGCCCTTAGTGACAATGTGTAGCAAAAGACCATTGCCTTAAGCCCCCAATATACTTGAAGCAAAATCGAAGAACAAATGTATGTGACGTCATTTCGAACAAAATCAAGCCAAAACGAAGTTCTCTTTGTAAACTGGCACCACTACAGTATATTACTATATAGTAAGTCAAAAGTACTCTACCAGTACTTAAATTGGTAAATTATATGGTAAATTAAGTCAATAAATTACATAATGATACCAGTCTTTCTGCAGTACTGTTCAAATCGGTGCACATTGAGGCTACTGTTTGACTAACAGAAAATTGTCATCATATCATTATTATTAATAAGTATAACTTTTAACTAGATAAAAAACAAAAATATGGACTCAGAGCTCATCGGCACTAAGGATTTTTTCTTCTGGCCTGGTCGGATCACAGCAAAAACTAATACTAGTCTAACTAATATAAAGTTCAAACTTTAAAAACAAAAATAAAATAACAAATTAAAAGCAATAGTGCAAATAACACAAGAGAAAAAAGATACAAATTAAATAAACAGTACTTTACAGTGTTCGTGAGAACTGAATTACTGTATGAAGTAAATATATACAGATACAGAAGTTATTTAGTTAAAAGCAGTGAGTGATTCTCTTTTTCTTTTGTTGTTTGATTAACATTATTAACATAGGAAACAGAAGGTATATAAGGCTGCTTTCACTTTAAGACCTAATGCACAGATCCGTTATGTTGACACATCCGATATTTTCTTAACTGTTTTCATTCACTCAAGAGATAACTGACTGTGTTTACACGGATACTCGTCAAGATGGGTATTTTTACATAGTTTTGTGTGTACTGACTGAGAGGCAACTTACTGTGTGCATGCACAGAAACGATCTATCACAGCGTGTGAGTACCGAATGAAGTTACTTTCATTGCATCTTGCGCTTGAATGGCTTGAAATCACTTGAATGTTTAAACTGATAAGACTTAAAAACACCTGAAAATTATAAACTTTCTTGAAGCAGTACTGGCTTGATTTCTCAGATAGGTGATTATAGTTTTAGGGGGGCTGAGATGACTAAAAATGGTCTAGAACCGCCCCTGGTATACAGTGTAGACTGTCACGGCTGGCTCAGAGCCACGACAAATGAGGGAGGCAACGAGAACAAAAGTGAATCAAAAATATTTATTAACAAAAATTAAGTTTACAATTCATAATAATTAACATGGAAAGCACTGCTAAGGAAAAGTAAATAAAGACTTAAGTAAGTAACACAAAATAATGAACACATTCCAACTTAACAAACAGGCCTGCAAAAACATAAAGCCCCAAACTAAACTAATACATAAAGCAAACAAATCATCACAACAAAGCAACCCCAAACTAACAGAAAACCAAAGGGTAACAGAAAGGGGGCCAAATCAGAGAACCAAAAACTCTTATATCCTACTCTGCAGGTGTTTCACATGATGATACCTCCTAAGTCCTGCCCCACAGCCGGCTAAAGCAGAACGGGCCCAGAGGACCGTCACATGACAATGCATAATTTTATATTAGGTAAAAGGGGGAAACTATATGAATGAACAGTTCCTAAAGTGTAATAGCATAACAAAGGCCTCAATCTATATTCGCCTAATGATATGTTTGCTATGTATATTAAATTAACTCAAAAAGCCAATGTTCTTTCCCGACGCATCAAAATTACGCAAGCAAGGCAGGAACAACTGTGTGAGGTCAGAGGGGCAGTCTGATTTCAAATTCAAATTTGTTGTTGTAGGCTATTGCACAATAAAAATTTCCTCTGAGAAATCTAGACAAATTGTAAGCATTAAGATGTCTACATTGCAAAAGAAAATGTATGTTCACACATTAAATATTATATACACCATGTATACTGGATCACGATTACAGTTGGTGCTTGATGAAATGGCAGGTACTTGGAAAACGTGGGAACCCTGAGTTTGCTGTTTCTTACTAAATGTGGAATCTGCTGCTGTTGTAAAGTTCTTTAAATTTCTTTCAGATCAAGTGACTAAAGTTAATTTTTCTCAAGGTCCCTTATACTTTCATTCTGACCTTAACAGGTGCTGTGGCACATTTCAACATGGATTGTTTTGTAAACTTGTCTTAAGAGGTTGGTTTTGAAGACAATGTACAGTGCAGATTCAATTATATTGAACAAATTTCAATTGCATAGAGTCATCTTCTATATAGAAATCTTAAAAGCACAGCAGCAAAAAAATCACCTTTCTCATTCATTTAAATATGCAGAGAGGAGGTAAATGAAAAGTCAGAAAAACAAAATAGTTTTCTGCATTTAAAAAAAAACTGTAACAAAGAGGGGAAAAAAGTAAATGATAAAATACATTTCGTCACCTTGGAATTATAAGGTTCTAGCAAGGTTATAGCAAAAATGATATTGGGAACATGTCTCTTTCATAGAACGGGTCAAATGCAAATGCAAAAATCACTTTCCGCTTGGAATTATAAGGTTCTATCTATAAGTATCTAAACATTATTTGATGCAATATTTTTCAAGAGAAGCAAACAGTTTACTTATAATTTGTTTTAAAACATAAAATTAGTGTTGTAAGACAGAAAGTAGCTTCTGTAATACATCTGACCATGACTTTATTCCACAAAGTGGGACAGGTAAAATAGCTTTCTCTCTAGACATCAGTATGGCTGAAATAACATGCTAATGTTTATTGTTGTATTTAAGACCCCATCATTTAAATTGTTGACTGTTTGACCTTCAAGGCTTAATATTGTAAAATTTAAGACATTTTAAGATTTAAAAAAAAGCTGGAAGAAAACAGACAATGCTTCAGCAAAGGTGTTTCACAAAGTTTAATAAACATTGAAAAATGTTTCACTGACTATATATAAAAATATTTCACATTTAAAATATTTAAATTATTTCAACTATGCAACAACTCAGCTTTAACCTCGTGCAAGAGCAGATCCATTTCTTCACTAGAGAAGCATTCAGTTTTTCCTCTTGCAAATTCCGCCATGTAGATAGCAAATCCGCCATGGCGCGAACGCAACTGACTTTTAAAGGGAATGGGAGATGAGACTCTGATTGGTTTATTGCATGTTACACCCAAAACACACCCATTACTCATTAAGAGAGTAGGGACAACTCTTTTAGACCATGCGCCAACCATTTTTCCCATCCTTAAACTAGCAAAAGTGGATTCGGACACGCCCAAAGTGCACTTGATTCATGCGCTTAGATCGTTAAAATAGGGCCCTAAAATTCCAAGGGGGGATATGATATCATTCCTTTAAAACTCTATATTAAGGACTTAAAGACTGCCTTGATATTCAGTGGCATGTTTTCAATATATTGACAGATAAATTGGCCAGTTAAAAACATTATTAGTGTGAATCTTTTGCATACCACTATGTAAAATTCATAACAAATATCTTTGAAGCTTTAACTCATAAACGCTTGCCATTATGGTATTGAGTAAAATGAGTCCTCAAGCGATGCTGGTAAGTCAAGGTTTGTCCTCTTCAAACACATCTCTGTTTATTTTCAAGGAGTTCTGACATGCTTCTTCTTTTGCTTTCATCCTTTCATCCAACGGTGGAGGATTAATTGCTACATGTATCACATTTATAATTACCTCTTCTGCTTTTGTCCCCACAGTATGAGGAAGCAACCCAAAGAGAGACC
>RJVU01015056.1:1277729-1327508 GCA_003731715.1 Anabarilius grahami
ATTGACAGAGTGAGTGAATGGGTGTATTTGATTGTAAGAAGGCTTTTGTTAGGACTCCGTCTAAGGGTTTGTGTAAAACCTTGACCTTTTTTTTCTTCTGGTTTTTGTTTGAAAACTTCATCTATCCTGTTTTAGATACTCCACTAATCTGCACCATGCATGCAAGTTCTCTGACTGTCAGGCTATTGATGTGAATTTTGTAAGGGTTGTGTATCCTTTGACACCTCTGCTGTGGATTCAATCGAGGAAGGAAAAAAAAAGCAGCCGAGTGCATTTGTTCTGCATTATTGGGGGGATGCTGTGTGTGTTTGTGAAGGGCGCATGAGTATTCAGATAAAAGGGCTCTTGGATAAAAGTTGCGTGAGCATTAGGAAATTAAACCCTTCTAAATGTTTCCATTTTAACATCTTTAAAAAAAACATGTATACATTTTAATGTTCTTGGAAATATAAGCTCTTCTTTGAGGCTTCTATCATGTTATATAAAAGGGATAAAGAGAAGAAAAATGTACAGGAACTTTTACCAATGTGAAGTTTGAAATTGTCAGTCAGAGGTTAATTAAAGGCTATAAAAAGCTTTTAATGTTAAAAAAATTCTGGTCAGTGGGATTTCTAATGCATTTCTTAGCTCTCTAAATTAGAAATGAAAGAATTCACATAGTCAAAATCAAACAGAATCCCCCTTTTGAACACAAGGGAGGGTTGTAGGTTTTTTTTTGTTGTTGTTTGAAAAATTTTATATATATATATATATATATATAATCAAAATATATGATTTATAAACATTTGCAAATTATACATTTTGATGTTTCATTTTGTGGAAATTGTCAGGTTGTATTAAGTGAAGTAATTTATTTATTTATTTATTGCACATGGTGTCCTCATCCAAAAAGGAAACTTATAAATATTGTCTCATTTCTAAGACTCAGGCTTAAATGAAATACTTGATTTATCCACTGGAATTTTGAGTCTCAGCCCAGGCTAAATCTGTGTCTGGGAAATCAGCCCACAGGCTCTAGTGCTTATTAACTCAAAAACTCTGTTTCAAAAATGCAAGGTCCCATCTCCCTTCTGTCTTTGTGCCACTTGGAACAACTTAAACTCTCCCATTGGCTGGACTGATGTAATCTGAGGTTGTGTGTCGGCTCACACTATCACAGAAGTTAGCACTTAGAGCCTTTAAAAGCTGACAGTACAGCAGCTGGATTTTGTCAGCACCACGGACAGCGCAGTCCATAGAGATCTATGGACACACATTCAGCTGCATGCTGAATGTGTGTGATACCTGTGCTTCAGTGTTTGCTCACTCATCATCTAGTGATAAGCAGACAGGCTCCACTTTCAATGATGCCTAGCATTTAACTCATCTTTCTGAGAATAGGTAAGAAATTTGTGGAATGTTCTTGTATCTTCTTCATTCTCTAATATCGGATGTCTGTATACTAGCGCTGTTAATAAAATATGCTGTTTCTTTTGAATTTTTTTAATGAAATGAATACTTTTTATTCAGCAAGGATGCTAAACAGATCAAGTGACATTTAAAATTTTACAAAAGATCTAAGAAAAAACTCAAATATGTTTCAAAGAAATGTTCTTTTGAACTTTCTATTTATCAAAAAATCCTGAATCATGTTTCCACATAAAGTTTAAGCAGCACAACTGTTTTCAACATTGATAATAAAAGGAAATGTTTCTTGAGCATCAGCTTAGCATTTAGAATGATTTCTGAAGGATCATGTGACACTGAAGACTGGAATAATGGCTGCCGAAAATTCAGCTTTGCCATCACAGGAATAAATAACATTTTAAAATATATTATTAAAAAAAACTGAAAGAAAAATAACTTAATTCAACTTTTCTACTCACTTGTTGTCACTTTTGTTTTTTTACTCAATTCTGGAGATCGAGGAATATTATTTTCTATTTATATGTCTGTAACGTGTAAAGCTTTTAGTTTTAGTTAGATGCAGTGCAGTGATTGACATCTTTCTCCCTCATTGTCAGTCAGCCTTTTAGCACCTTTTGTCCCCTCCTGGCCTTTGCCACCCCACCCCCACCCCCTTTCCCTGCGGGCTGTCCAGGGGGCTCAGCTGCAGCAGATATGAGCCTCAGCCAGGGACAAAAAGCTGAAAGAGTCCTACCAACTCACAGAATCTGCCACAGCGCTCCTATATCCACCCCCACGTTTCCTGATTACGTGGGCTGATAAGCTAAGGAGCGATTGCTTGTGTTCATGTGTTTTAAGACTCATGGGAGTGGCTCTTAAAAAGACACAGTCTCGATGAATGCCAGCGGCCTGTGCCGTGGGGATTCGGATGAGAACAGGCTTTGAAAGCCCTCTGACACCGCTCTGATGACTTGTTTACACATTAGCACGCTGAGGAGCTTCTTGAACTCCCCGGAGGGTAATCCTACCTTTTAGCTCTCTGATACTGTGTCTGTCTGTCATCCCTCCTTCCCACCCACCCCCTTGAGAATGGGGGGTCTTCAAAGCTGCTGGACTCTCTTTGCCACAAAGACTTGATCAAATGTTAGAGCTCAGAGAATCTGAATAAATCAATCAATTTCAGTCTAGCTTAGACAGTTTTTGAAGTCTGACAAAAGTCACCTTATTTGGGTTTTGTCTTTATATTTGGGATGGGAAGTCTAAAGAATTTAATGGAATTATTAATTCCTCTTAATAATTATGGTTTTACATTAATGTAATACAGTTTCATTCCATTCCATTAATGATTATTTTAATACTTTAAAAGGATTAAATGAATGGAAAGAAAATAATCCAGTTGCATTATCCATCCATCCATCCTAATTTAGAGAGCTAAAGGCCGGGACACACCAACCCGACGTCAAAGAACTAGCGGCAACGAAAGCCGACGGTGTTGTCGCCTCACATCGGCTGCGTGGGGAAAAAAATATGGGCTTGAACACACCGAAAGAACTTCAGCCGACTCTCAACTAGCACACGCATTCTGCGTCTGCGTATAAAGGAGATAACTGTCTATTTAAGCAGATATATTTTTCTGTATTCGTCATTCAAAAACTGTCTGTGCCATCATGACTTATTTGCTTGCTTTCATAACTTTTGCTTATATTCTCGTGAACTGACTTGTTTGCTATACTGAACAGCCAATCAGAGTTCTCTCTCTCTCTCTCCGACGGCCCGACGCTGATTCAACATGTCGATTCGGCCGAAAAAAACCGACGGTGCGGAACACACTGAGAAAACCGACGCACAAAAACTGCCCGACGGCCGACCGTCGGCTTGGTGTGTTCCGGGCTTTACAGATGCATCAGAAATCCCACTGATCAGAATTATTTTTAACATTAAAAGCTTGTTATAGCTTTTAATTAACCTCTGACTGACAATCTCAACAAACTTCACATTGGTAAAAGTTCCTGTAGATTGTTCTCCTCATGATCCCTTGTATATAACCTGACAGAAGAAGCCTCAGAGAAGTGCTTATTCACTTAGTTCTGAATAAGAACAGGTTCTTGGCTTCCGAGCCCTAAGCAATATTGTGTATTCAGTTTTCTGAAAACACTGAGTTTGAAACACAGACCTCTTTTAGAGATCTGTTGGAGAAATCTTTGGGTGTTTTTAAGGTGTTTGTGTTTCATAGGTGTTGGTAGCCAACCCTCCCATCTCACTCACATTTGTAATGTTAGCTTAACTATAAGTGATGTAGACCTACCCTGCAGCTTTTTAATCCAGATAGATGGTCTGTCCCATGGTGACTGCTGAATTAAAAGATCAGCATTTATGAAATCTTAACATTGTCATATACATCGTCCTGTATCCAGTGGGAGCAGGTCGTTAGTATGCAAATCTGAAAAGACCTAGTTATTACTCCAACTTTTTCGCCTTCCTTACTCTGTGTCTCTCTCTCGTGTTTTCTCTCGGCTTCAATATCGGCCTTACACACACACACACACACACACACAGTGACACGCATAACGCCGAGCTGTCGCTGTTCACCAACACATTCTAATGAGGTGATGACCAACCACTTGTTATAATTGCTTTGGACTCCTTTTAATTTTCAAGCTTATTAATCATATGTAGAGTTATTTAAAATTGCATAAATTAATCTTAGATTAAAAAGCCTTTAACAGACTCAAAACAATTAAAGAGAGAGGTGAGATTTCCCCTGGGTTTGGCAGTTTTACTTTAATAGAGAATTCAGGTGATTATCACACTTTGATATGGGGCTGTGATTAATGTAGCCACACTTTTAAATGAGATTTTCCCATTTATTTATTTTTTTGTTCACGTGTTGGAGAGGTAAAGCAGGAAGACGATAATGACCTAACTAACAGAGTATTTATACTGCCTCTCCACTCTGAAAGTGTGCTAAGCTAGCAGCAGGTGGGTTAATTAATGGAGGTCCTGTTTCTGGCATGCTCTAGCACACACACATACACGGAACAGAGGGACACACAGGTGGTGCGCTTTGTGTGTTTGTGATCCGTCTCAGCTCATCCAAAAAAACGGGTGACCATCTAAGCTCAGATTTTTTTCAGGTCTTTAGACACACACCCAAATGTATGTGTTTGCATTAGTTAGCAGATCTGCACATCCTATCAACTTGCGCTCTGCTAGATACATGCCTGTGCTCGACATTTATTGTTAATGTGCTCTGATTGTTTCTTCAGCTTTGGGCACTTTTATGTCTGAGGGGTTGGTTTTATTAAAGATTTTTGGATTTTGTTATATGAAGATCACATTAAAGGGTTAGTTCACCCAAAAATGAAAATGATCCGATGATTTACTCACCCTCAAGCCATCCTAGGTGTATATGACTTTCTTCTTTTAGTCAAACAGAATCGGAGTTATATTAAAAACATATTCTGGCTCTTCCAAGCTTTATAATGGGAGTGAATAATAACTGAGATTTTTAAGCCCAAAAAACACATCCATCCATCCATAAAAATAATCCATACGGCTCCAGGAGGTTAATAAAGGCCTTCTGAAGCGAAGCAATGCATTTTTGTAAGACAAATATCCATATTTATAACTTGTATACTAGAATCACTGGCTTCCATATGCAAGACGATTCCAGTGAAAGAGTGAACTTTGACCTGACGCATGTCGGATTGATGAACGTAGAAGCGCAAAGGATAGAACAAAACAATACACCGGTCACGAATTAGAAGTCTAAAATTAGAATTTTTAAAGAGAAATGTTGGAGAAGCTTGAGTTTGTTTCCCAGCACTATTTGTTTGAACTGTGAGAGGCGTCTACCCTCACCTAAACTTAAGCTATGCCTACATCCTACGTCATACGCTAGAACTCGACTCTCTCATAAACACGCGGACGGACATTACCGGAAGCTAGTGATTATAGTTTATGAAGTTATAAATATGGATATTTTTCTTACAAAAAAGTATTGCTTTGGTTCGCTTCAGAAGGCCTTTATTAACCCCCTGGAGCCGTATGGATTACTTTTATCATGGATGTGCTTTTTTGGGCTTCAAAATATCGGTTACTATTCACTCCCATTATAAAGCTCGGAAGAGACACAATAATTGTTTTAATATAACTCTGATTGTGTTTGACAAAGTATATATACACCTAGGATGGCTTGAGGGTGAGTAAATTATGGGATCATTTTTGGGTGAACTAACCCTTTATGCCTTCATTTATTTTTGCTACTTTTCAAATGTCTTTCATGTACACATTTTTTTTATTTAAAATAGTGACAATCTAAATAAATGAAGTGATTTTAATATTTATTGTGTGAAAAAGGTTTATATCAATTAAACAAAATATGACTACCACACAGGTACCACACATCATTTCCAAAATACAGTAATTTTGCCTCTGATCAAGTTTTTTGAGAAGTTAGTTTACTTGGATATCAAGGAGACAACAGTGTCTTTGAAGAGCTTGAGATGAAATATGAGATGTGTGAGGGGGGAAAAAAGAAAAATCAAGTTAAATATCGCTCGTGAGTTGCATATTTATTCATATGTGCCATCCCTGTTAAGCTGTAATTGTCAAATTATGCAAAACTTATTAAAGTTTGTGTATTTAGGGCACATATAAATGAAAATAGCCTTACACCAAGAGTTGGTCATTTTATTTAAAATATTATTCCCATCACAGAGGGTTATTAAACCATATTAGAGGATGGAACCATATTAGTGGAAATGTTCGTTACTTTCAGGGGGAAAGAAAGGACAGAATTTCTGCTGTGTTACATGTATTGGACATTTTAAGTGGCCAAATTTAAGTAGTAAAAGCATAAAAAGTGTTTAAAGAGACTGTATTTCCAAGTTGAAAAGTGCCCATAGTTGAAGAATTATTACATGAATTCTCTCTATTCTCCCTGGCCTCTTCTGTCAGGTCGGAAAGCAGGCTATTGCTGGGGTCAGACCCTCACCCGAGCAGAGGCAGAGCTGCATGTCACTGCAGCAGGTCTGGATGTGGAGCTGGCACCGAGCGTTCGGCTGCCCAGGCTATGTGATTGATGAGATGGGTGGCTGGTAGAGCCGCCCCTCAGGACTGCCCTCTCCAGCACTCCAGCACTGAGAGTGATTAACCTCACTGTGGCGCAGGCAGAGCTCACCATTAAGAGGACAGAACGATTGATGGTATAGCGTTGTCCTCGTTGAGAGAGAAAGAAGGAAATAATGAGAGAAGATGATGGGTTGGTAAAAGGCTATGAGAAGATCATCAAAGGTGTTGAGTCTGCATCAACTGAACATAAGATTAAGAAACAGTTGTTGCTTGTTTACTGATGAGAAGTTTTCCTTGGATGTGTATCTGATTTTTTTCAGCTTCAGTTCAATTTAGCTTTTTTCCCATCTTGGGGTCTCCTCATTGGGGCTTCCTAATGATTTTGCGTTTCGATCACTGTCATTCTATTGTAAGTTGAACTATTTAATACAAAGTCAGTACTTAAGAGGCTTTGTGGCAGAAAAAAATTAGAGCTGATGTGCTCATTTACGCTGCTCAATCTGTCGCTGTTCATCTCTGTTGAACACGGAGAGGAAAATCAGTAGGAATTACCTTGGCATGCACATGATTGACACCCTTCTCATTTTTATGATACGTTCTAGTGAGATTTGTCATGTTTCAGAATGATTTGCTTGCTGTATAAATAGCAGCCCTTAATTTTTGTGTCATTGGGCAAGTGTACATAATTGTTGTTCACCCTCTATTACTAATTTGTATTGCTGTTATGTATCAGTGAAGAATCCCATTGGAAATGAAAAATCATTTATTTATCTGCCTTATTCTGTTTTTCAGGATCACCCCTTTATCGTGCAATATAATGACGGCAACACTGAGGTTGTGTCCATGTGGGTGTGCCGCACCCTAGAGGACCGCAAAGCCCAGCAGGCCCAGAGACTCATGTGAACAACATTGGCACAGGATGGAATTATGGGAGATGGTGTCCACATTTCCTCACTTTATATTTCTGAATGTAGAAAAGCAGCAGCTGAACTTGCAGCACTTCTTCCCATGCTAGAGTTTAATGGTGCACGGTGAGACAACTGCTACAAGTCTAATGCAGATTATGCTAGCATCCTGCACACAAGCATTTTAACCATGTGTATTGGTTTGCATTGATGCAAATGTTTAACTTTGTTCTTCTGCAGTGGGTTTCTTTTCACTTTTTGTGCAGATTCCAAAGTAAATGTTTTCACAGAAGATCTTTGCGGGGGGCTGTTGCTCGCTCGACTCGATTTAAGTAAAAAAGAGTGTCTCTGTCTGTACTTTAAGCCACAATCTGGTTTTGCCAAAACATTGTGGGCACGTCATAAATCATCTCGAGTTCAGTGAAACATTACAGTTTTCAAATATATGGGGTTGTGTCAAGCATTGCTCCCTGCTGCAGTGCAAGTAATGCTGCTGTTGTTTTAAAAGCCACTTTTTGTTGAGTTTCACAGATGGCCTGCCATTTGTGGCAATAGCCCAATGAAGTTAGAAAAATGTGATGCCTTGTTACGGTGGAAGGCAGTGGATGGCAGCTTGTGCAGATAAGCTTTTAGATGGTCCAGCAGTAGCCGACTGTAATGCTGCATTAGAGGCCTGCAAGTTTCGTTCTTGGCCTCATTCTGTATAATCCCAGTTGTGAACTTTATTCAAGTGGTTCATGGGAATCAATTGCTTTGATTCATGACTTAATTCAGACTCATTTAGAAGTTTGTTTTATACACTTTTAACTCTATTAACTCTGTTTAAAATTTTGGGGTCAGTAAGATATTTTGTTAAAGAAATTAATACTCTTGTTCAACAAGGACGCATTAAAGGGTTAGTTCACCCAAAAATTAAAATGATGTAATTTATAACTCACCCTCATGTCGTTCCACACCCGTATGACCTTCATTCATCTTCAGAACACAAATTGATATTTTTGATCAAATCCGATGGCTCAGTGAGGCCTCCACTGACAGCAAGTTAATTAACCCTTTCAAACACCCAGAAAGGTACTAAAGACATATTTAAAACAGTTCATTTGACTACAGTGGTTCAACCTTATTGTTATGAAGCGACAAGAATACTTTTTGTGCACCAAAAAAACTAAATAACGACTTTATTCAACAATATCTTGTAGGGGATGCACTGATACCAGTATCGGTATCGGGCCCGATACCTAGCTCATATACTTGTACACGTACTCGTAAAAATACCCCCGATACCAAAGACCGATACCTCACGTGACGTAACTGACAGAATTATCTGTGCACAGAGACACCGGCGGCAGCAGCAGAAACAATGTCAGCCTCAGATGTGAGGAAATACTTATTAATTAATGATGACAGCACACACATTGCGAACTGCATGTGAAGGCGGATAGGCGGAATCGAGCTGAATGACACAGACCAGAAGCGCTCTCTCTCTTTCTTGCGTGCGATCTCAGTTCTCTCAGACTGCGCGTGATCGGTTCTCCTTGCGCCTGAATGGTCAAATGCACACATACTGTAGTTGTCAAAATGTTCATCGTGTGGAGTATCTGACGTAAATACAGTTGGTTATGGCTTAAGTGGATGTAAACGGGTGGGTGAAAACAGGATATGTGCCAGAGTATATTACATCCATGGATTCAGTCTTGAAGGACAGTAGCCTAATTAAATATTTGTCTGTCATTAATGTTAATAAAACAACAAAATATGTTACATAAATGTATATATAATATATATCATGAAATTAAATTTCTCATATCATGGTCATATTGCCCACTTGTCCTGTATTCCACCATGAGAAATCTGGTCACCCTAGGTTGTTTACATTGGTTCTTCACAGTGTTATGTTATGAACATTTGCTCTGTAATATTTGTTTAGTTTTTGAAAGGCAGGTTAAAAAAGACGTTTGTTTTTGTTTTTATTTTGTTTTTATTATGACTTTGGTAATTATGCCCTTTTATTGGACACTGTGAAATTTGTGCTTTTAAGTTTCTGACAAGCACATAAAAATTTTTACTTTTTTCATTGGAATAATAATAAAGAAGCTGTCCTACTTTCATTAGTCTCACTGTGTTGTGCTTGGAAAACTGCCACATCAAACAAGGGGAAAAAAAGAAAGAAATTAATAAATGTGTATAGGCATCGGTATCGGCGAGGACCAGGAAAAAGGTATCGGTACTCGTACTCAGTCCTTAAAAAAATGGTATCGTGCATCCCTAATATCTAGTGATGGGTGATTTCAAAACACTACTTCACGAAGCTTCAAAGCTTTACGAATCTTTTGTTTCAAATCAGAGGTTCGGAGCGTGAATCAAACTGCCAAAGTCATGTGAACCATTGATATTTCGAAACACTTGACAAAACGAAGCCTTTGTTTACTGAAATCACGTGACTTTGGCAGTTTGATACAGGCTCCGAACCAATGATTTGAAACAAAAGATTCGAAAAGCTTCAAAGCTTCATGAAGCAGTGTTTTGAAATCGCCCATCACTAGATATTGTTGAATAAAGCCGTTATTTTATTTTATTAGAGCACAAAAAGTATTCTCGTCGCTTCATAACATTAAGGTTGAACCACTGTAGTCACATGAACTGTTTTAAATATGTCTTTAGTAGCTTTCTGGGCATTGAAAGTGTAAATTAACTTGCTGTCAATGCAGGCCTTACTGAGCCATCGGATTTTATCAAAAATATCTTAATTTGTGTTCTGAAGATGAACGAAGGTCTTACGGGTGTGACAGAATTTTCATTTTTGGGTGAACTAACCCTTTAAATGGGTCAAAAGTCATCATAAAGACATTATGCAAAAAGCATTATGGTTTTCTCCAAAATATTAAGCAGCACAACTATTGTCAACATTGATAATATTAATTTCTTGAGGACCAAACCGGTATATTAAAATGATTTCTGAAGGATCATGTGACAGCTTTACCATCACAGGAATGCATTACATTTTAAAATATTATTAAAATAGAAAACGGCTATTCTAAATTGCAATCATATTTCACAATATTACTGTTTTTACTGTCTTGTTGATCAAATAAATGTAGCTTTGGTGAGCAAAAGAGACTTCTCTCAAAAGCATTTTAAAAAATCTTACTGACCATAAACTTTTGAATGGTGTCCTACATTTCAAAGTTATACTGCAAATCAGATTTAGCCATTTGGAAAAGAAAACTTATGAAATTTAAAATAGAAAACTTATGAAATTAACATCAGTTAGAAACCTGTGAATTCTCTTAGATCATATTAGCCCAGACTTAAGACAGTCTCAACTGATTCCTCCATACATATATGAGCACAGCAGGATTCACTGAACTGTTGCAAGAATGGCAATAGTGACTCATGAAGTCCCATAGCACCACTTTAAGCCAGAATTCGCTTTTCTCCTCTACTTCATCAAATATTGAGCAAACTCCCAATACAACTGTATGCATCTGAATTAATCGACTTCACTTGTCTGAGGATTTTATCAAAGTCAATCAGCAACCTTCTTACATTAGACACTCCAAGCCATAACATCTGCCTTCTTTTCTGATATTTTAGTAGCCATTTTAATGTCTCATCAGTATTACTGTAAAGTTTCAAATATATCTTTTTTATTTAGATATTGTGGTTCATTAGTGCCTGTGTCTGTTGAGAAAATATTCAGAATTATTACTCAATACGACTCAACACAGTGGAAGAAGAGAGTTTTTCTATATAATGACGAATGTGTTTCTGAAAATGTAGTTGTCACATACCAAAGCCAAATACATTATATTGTTGATTTTTTTTTTTAAACTGTACTATAAATTATATTATTTGTTGCTCCTTTTTTCTTATGTAGAACTATCTCAGATTAGTTTCTCAGATTATAAAGACATTTGGCCAAAACATAATCTATGAGGAACAAAAACAAATGTGACTACCTAATGCAGTTGAGGTGAGGTTTGCACATAAAGGTGAGTTTTCTAAATAAAACCTTTCAGATCTTATGGTTTCGTTTATCTGCCTTTTATAACGTTTCCCTATTTTTCAGGATAATCTGAACTAGATTTAGATGATTTGTGAAGAAAACGTGGTGCTGCTGCTCATATAGCACACCTCTCAAAATCATGCAGCACGAGTTGTTTTCTCTGAATAAAACACAGCAATGCAAGACTGTATAGATTTGACTAGGCAATGTTTGCGTAAATGTATTCATATTTGGCTATCTGCATTCTGAAAGACTGTTTAAGTTATTTATAAGATAAGTATATAGTATTAAAAACCTACTTCCATTTTCAAAGACTCTATTCATTTAAACACACTCCTCTGGATTAGGTTTAGGTTTAGGTTTATCCCTCCGATGATTAGCATTACATAGTTTACACTTTGTGTGTTTGAAAGGATGGTATTTGATTACACATAATTCATTAGCGGTCATGGGATGCAGTTTTGGTCCAGTGTTTTCCGTGTGTTGGGGTCTGTACAGGATGACTGCAATGAGGAGGACAGGAATCTGATACGGAGGTCGGAGTCACTCTCCTCTTCATATGAGTGCATATTGAACCGGATCAGTGTTAGTGTTCACTTACACAGTCCAACCTTAATGTTTACAATAACATCGGATGTAACATTGTGGTGATCAATACAAAAAGCATAATGAATATCCAGATGGAATGATGTTGGAGAGCATATATATATATATATATTACAGACTCCAATTTTTTTTTAAATAAAAATGGCTGAAAAATAATTTTAGTTAGCCATTTTTGCTCTATATTAGTGATGTCAAATGATTAATCGTGATTAATCGCATCCAAAATAAGTTTGTTTACATAATATATGTGCACTGTGTATTTTTATGTATAAATACACATACATACATGTATATATTTAAGAAATATTTGCATGTATATATATTTATATTTGTATATAATTTATATTATGTATAAATATTTAGTATATAAATATAATATATTTGTATTAAATACATACATGTTTGTGTATTTATATATACATAAAAATACACAGTATACACACATATTATGTAAACAAACTTATTTTGGATGTGATTAATGACGATTAATCCTTTGACAGCATAAAAAATGGTAAACTAAAATTAAGTTTTTTCAGCCATTGATTACATCAAAGGAGAGGTATTAAAAATCTGAGAACATTCAGTTAACAATATCATCTCTGACTTTAGTTGATAAATAGCCCAAGAGTTGGAAGTAATTTCTGTCCCACATATGCATTTTAGGGTCAAACAGCAGTAGAATCAGTCTGGACTGCAGGAGAAAGGTCTCGTTAGAGCAGCAGTATATGGGCCCCAGCAGTTAAAGGCCCTCAGTATTCCTCCTCCTTCAGCTGGTGGGGCCCATATACTGCTGCTCTAATGCGACCTTTCTCCTGCAGTCCAGTTTGATTAGCGCGGGGGCCGGACGAGCACTGAAAGACCTGTTCACAGCCATTACCAAGATTCCTTTATCAATGTCTAGTAATTAAAATGTCACCACTTAATTTTCAGGCCATGGTGAGCCTCTTGTAGCAATCTTTTCCTAATAAAAACAGTAATCGAAACGCTATTTTCACTCGAAACAAAAAGGTTGCGGTATGCGACTCGAGGGTGTCAAGGCGACAGAGATCAATATGAGAGAAGCTGATTGATCTCGCGCTAAAGTGAAATTTATTGGGGTCGTGCTTTTATACTGCGCGGATATAGCGACGACTGTAGAACACTGCTTTTCAGCTGATGCGTTTATTAAACCTCTCTTGCTGAATTAGTCTGCCTTTGATTTATGTGCCAATCTTCGCAATGACCTCCAGGACAAGATCTCTTATATTTTCTAAAAGTGGTTCCGTCTTTTTTTTTTTTCCATCTGAACTTGTTAATGCGTTCTTTGAATTGAATGAGCTTCTTCGTAAAATAAAAGTATACATTTGGTTTAAGATAGCCACCTGAAAAAAAGGTTATTGCTTAAGTTATACAGACTTAAGATGTTGTGCCATGTTTAACTGAAAGTGTGTTTTTTTTTTTATTTTTTATTCAACCTAAAATCGCGGTGGGAATAAAGAGATGCCGAATCTCATGGTCATTGCGTTTAGTTCTCTAAAACGGCAACCAGATGGCATCAGTTCAGACTGTCCTGTAAGGGTGTCCGGGGCAGCTGATGATGGCATTAGTCTTCTTAGAGGGCATCCATTTAAAAATAACAAGTGACTCACTCCAATCATACTGACAACTCGTTCTTTAGTCTATTTTATTACAAAAACTCAGAACCATTTGTCACCACACTGACAGATTAAAGCTGTTCTATGCGGTAATATGTTAAATCCTGATATTGGACTATAGGCCTTGTTTTAAATATCCTCCCACCATATTAGCACAACTTCATGGCACTAGTTATCTTTTAATAACACATTCAATCCTAATGTTATGCAAAAAGATCATATGCAGGGCGCTATTTAATCAAGACGTTTTTTCCCCAATTCTTTTTCATACTCAGCAACTGGCCTATAAAGTTTCTTTAATTAGTTTACTCATGCCCGTGTAATATAATAGCGCGTATATTAATGAGCCAATAATGGCATATGTCGTCCTGAAACACAATATTTATCGTATTGATTCAACCGTTATGTAAAAACAATCATCGATTATTTAATAGCATGTCAGAGAGGTTACTAAGCACATCAAGTTTAATACAAAGTATCCTGGTTGGTACTCAAATTAATAGGGCATGGTAATATAGACAACTTTTAAATTAATATAAATGCATTTTTCTTAGAGAGATTTTAATATTGTGAGGAGGTACATTAACGTGAGTGTGAGTTTAAAGGGATGTTCTCAAAGGTCTGATTAAATGATGGCAGGATGGCTTGTTTAAAGACGGGTGTTGTGTAGCTTTACCTGCTCGTGGGAGGGTCCAGTCTTGTGGGACATGTGAGCCCCTGTCTCCCCGCCATAAACGCTAACAGTGCTGCATTGAGTCTGACCACTAAATAATTAACAAGAAAGGAATAATTACAGAATAAAATTGTAATTATTGTTGGGCCAGAACGAAGCTTCTTGGTTGTGAAAGGAGACACGGCCAGGCAGATCTGGTTAAAGTTTCCCTTCCTATTAATATTGAATTAGGTTAAGCCGTGGTCCCTTGGTCACAGGACATACTGAGCATCGCTTGACAGATTTTTAAACTTTCCCGTTTGTTTTCAAACTCTGTGATGAATGATATAAGCTAACTGTACATTCTGCTTTTAAAACGTATTTATTTAGTTTCATTTAATTATTGCTCGAATATTTAGATTTTTTTTTTTGAACGCATCCATTTATCCTACTTGTGTCAAAGAGCCTATTATACAACCTATCCATAGCCTACAGATACATGTTCAGTTAATGCAAAATACACTTTCGCTCGAAGGCAGTTCTGATGTAATAGCTCTGCTGAGATGAACCATTCCTCTAAGGCATTTTTGGACATTATTAGGCTAACTAATTAATTCGGGTAATTGTTAACATTTTATAAAATTAATTACAGTTTAATCAAAAATCTTTTTTGGAACCTTAACGAAAGACGGCAGGTAATACAATTGCCGTAAAATGTGTAATAAACTGACTGGAATAATTAAAATAGGTTGGAAATATTTTACAAAATAACAGGTAAATGAAAAACAAGATATAGCAGCTATTTAAAACAGACTGGTGAATTTGTTTTGCGTTGTTTTTAATCCGGTGTCAAACCCTCATAAGTGGAAGACGCGCACTAAACGCGTGACTGAAGATGCCTAAACATTTCTGAGAGAATATCACTTTTCCACTGTCGTATTCCAAAGTAGACGGCACAACTTTGCCCGGTTCGATATTGATATCTTTACGTCAAGACATAGTGGGGTTAACTGAGGGGCATTGATCAGGTTTTAAATAGTTAATACGGCCATATAAGGTTGCACCACTTACCTCGGTCCATTGCTCTGATATATCACTGTTTGTACACACTAGCCGCTCTCACTGGCTGGTGTGTTTAACAAATGTGCATCATTCACCAGGAGACATGTGACGTAAAAATGCGATGACCGCGAGCCTCTAATAGCAGTTTAGACTGCATGTCCTGTGGACATGTTGCCTAGAGGAAATGTTCAATGCAAATTTATAATGATATATTGTTTGGTTTCCGAAGTGTCATTCAAACATGAACATTAAGTTCTAAAATTCATGGGAAACATATTAGTCTCTGAGAAAAAGACACAGGTGTACATTAAATGAGTTGAGGAGGGGGGGGGATAAGCAACATAATTTACCGTTGTTCATGAACAAACCCATCTATTCCGCCTTTATTCATGCGCAATCGTCTATGCAAAAAAAAAAACGCTTAAATTACACTTAGTGCCCTGTTTTTGGCTGCATATTTGTCGTTATCTGATTTCACGATATCTATCTATCTATCTATCTATCTA
This sequence comes from Anabarilius grahami, assembly GCA_003731715.1. Lineage (NCBI taxonomy): Eukaryota > Metazoa > Chordata > Actinopteri > Cypriniformes > Xenocyprididae > Anabarilius > Anabarilius grahami. The sequence continues at coordinate 1,293,560 of RJVU01015056.1, forward strand.
TCTATCTATCTATCTATCTATCTATCTATCTATCTATCTATCTATCTATCTATCTATCTATCTATCTAAATTGGCAGTGATCTTTGTTTTGGAGTAGGCTAGTGGAAGCAAACGGTTAATACCAGAATCGGATTTGATCTCAGTGGGTGTGCCTTTCTTATTCTTTTTGGCGTTCCCTCTCTTCAAGTAGATTGCGCAGAACCTATTAAGAAGAGGCACGAGCTCCGGGACTGCCATGTGGTCACTCGGCTCGCGCTCCCGTCACCACGCACGAGAGCTGAGTGGGATGGAAACTCTAAAGCTGTTTTAAGAGGGAAGACTTGTATCCAGCCTCGCAGTTCTCATCACACACTACAGACGGACGCTTTTTTTTGTCCTCCTTGTTTTAGGCCTGTTAATTTGACGCAAACACACTCGCTCATCTGACTCAGTTTCCTCATAAAAAGGTAGGTTACGTTTTATATTAAGTTGTTCAAAATTATAACCAGCCTTGTAGCTATTTTCTTAAATTAACGCGCGTATTATTGTCAAATTTTCTTTTTAGTCTACATTGAACAAAATCCTGTAATGTTTTGAAATATGCTGATCCTTGATTACGAAAGAGAATTTATAACTCCTAAATCAGGCGATTCAAAATAATATGACGAATCTAAAGAATGTTTTTACATCATAAACATTACGGAGACATATAGGAAACGAAAATTACTGAAATATAACGGATCCTTGCGCAATGGTTTAATTATAAATGATAAACTTTTATTAACAGATCAAAGTCGAACAACACAGTCTGTGTAATTACACAGAAAGCGGCTTACTGCTTCTTTTCCTTGTTGCTAAGCTTATTGGAGTAGCTAAAAGATTCTTCCCTTCTGCCCCTTTGCGTATTAGCGCCGTAAGAGGCCTTTAAGTAATCGCTCCGGCCTCTGAGCCGATTTGGAGACATTAAGCAATGATGCAGGCTTTCAGGTCAGAGAGTGCTAGCTTTTAAAGACAGTGTCAGAGCCGTCGATATTGCCGTCGATATTTCAAGTATTAATTGTAAATATTAATTAGCAGGCATATTCAAATTATAGTGCTAACTAAAAATACTAACTGAACAATCTGTAATATAATGCAAAAATAATGTTTGTAAAAATTGTGGCCTAATTTTTAAAATAACATTTATGCTATTATCTTGCAAAGGTAATTCTATGTAGAATGAAACAAACGAACTAATTGTAGACAGGAAAGAGACAAAACAAACAATTTTTTATTATTTTTTTAATTTAGCTTTTTTTTATTGAAATAATGTTGTAGGCTTATATTCAAATAAAAACTAAAGATATGCTATTAATTACAATAAATAACGTGTTAGGATAACGCTTACACAGAGCACACATTGATAATGCTAGATAATCTCTCAAGAGTTCATGAATTGGAGTGTAATTTCACATTTGTCTCGTTCTTCACAGACTTCCAGGAATGGAGTCGATACCCGGTCAGCTTTCCACGGGACGAGATGCTTGCTCTTCCCCCAACTCAAAGCAAGAACTGCAGCCTTATTCTGGCAGCAGCTCGCTGAAGCCAAATCAAGTGAGTGAGACCGCGCTGTACGGAGTGCCCATCGTCTCTTTGGTCATCGACGGTCAGGAAAGACTGTGTCTGGCGCAGATTTCCAACACTTTGCTGAAAAACTACAGCTACAACGAAATCCACAACAGACGCGTGGCGCTTGGAATTACGTGTGTGCAGTGCACACCGGTGCAGCTGGAGATCCTGAGGCGCGCGGGGGCGATGCCCATCTCCTCGCGCCGCTGTGGCATGATTACCAAACGCGAGGCCGAGCGCCTCTGCAAATCCTTCCTCGGGGCTCACAACCCTCCCAAATTACCAGAGAATTTCGCTTTCGATGTTTCACACGAGTGCGCCTGGGGCTGCCGAGGAAGCTTCATACCTGCGAGGTACAACAGCTCTAGGGCGAAATGCATCAAGTGCACCTATTGTAATATGTATTTTTCACCCAACAAATTTATATTTCACTCGCACCGCACACCTGAGTCTAAATACACACAGCCGGACGCGGCTAATTTTAATTCATGGAGACGCCATCTAAAACTCACCGACAAAAGCTTGTCTGATGACATTTGTCACGCGTGGGAGGACGTCAAGGCCATGTTTAACGGCGGGAGCCGGAAACGGGCGATGCCAGGGAGTGGATCAGAGATGTCCTCCCCGCTCAAACCGCAGGCCTCTGGTAACATCACGCAGACCTCTTCCCCTGACATTCCTCACAAAACTTTGCGCTGCGACGACGACCGTGGTAACCTCAGTTTAACCAACAGCGTGCGTAACTACCCGATCATTCCTGTGCCTAGTAAGAGTTTCGGCATGCTCCAGAAGATCCCGCCACCCATATTCCCGCATCCGTATAGTTTCCCAGCATTTGGACTGTGTCAAAAGAAGGATGATGGAGTTGGGGAGCAGAATAAGACTAATGTACCAGGTGTGTTCTGGCCCGGTGCGAAGGACGGTATCTATCCATCGTTCCCCATGTTTTGGCCTACCACGGGCAGCCTGCCGCTCTCATCCTATCAACCGGCGCAACTAAAGCCACACACGGAGCTCATGAGTGGCCGGCAAACCGAAGCAGAGATGTCAGAAAGCGAGCGGGGAGGAAACACACCTAGAGACAGTCTGTTCGACAGCGAGCGCTGCTCCAGCTCGCAGTCCTTAAGGAACGACGAGGACAAATCTGGAGACGAGGCCAGGTCAAGTGAGGGTCAACCCAGCACCCCCAGAAAGTTGAGCTACATTTCTGCGTTCAGACCGGTCGTTAAAGATGCGGAAAGCATAGCTAAGCTCTACGGGAACAGGGACGCGTACAGCGGAGCTCACCCTGGCCATTTGTCGCCAGACTTCGTTAGTGAGAGCTCCAGCTACAGATCAGCATCTCCGTGTGTGGATAGCGGCGAAGAACCTGATGTCGACGTGGAGACTCACAGAATTCCAGATGATGAGGAGTCTATACAACTTTCCGTGGATGACCGGCAAAGTCCCGTGGGGGAGAACAGTCGAACGCCGCAGCCGGACGATGACCAGATAGCCGCTTTGAGTGACGCGGGCTCCCCTGAACAGAAGCAGAACAAGCAGGCGGCAAAGAAGAATGATGCCATTGCTCACGATGTGAGTCACACAAACTATCATATTTGATAGTGGTATTGAAACCATATGACAGTCTATCTATTATTAAAACATCAAATATCTACAGCTTAGTGTAAAATTATTTTGAATCAACAAACTGGCAGAGTGAATAAAAGCAGTAATTGCTCAGCAGTCTTTCAGCTCTAATAGCGAGTGATGATGACGCTTAATTATGAGCCTATGGACTCTACATTATTTCTATTTGTGACACTTTGCAATTTGTGTTGTTATGGATACAGCTCGTTTAAATTCATTTTATTAATGCAGAACGATCTAAATAAAAGAACACAGCGGCGCGTAATTATAGTAAATTAAATGTTTAGAATGAATGGTTATTTCTGTTGTCACCCGCGGGCTATTAGTGCATTGGTTTAAGGGCTCCCCTGTGGTTTCTGCACAAATTATTCTCTTTGTCAGTCCATCTGACCGAATTTACCTTGTAATACGAGTAATTTGCCTTGATGTTGCCAAATATTCTTAGATCATTATTAGAGCACTAGTAAATGCAGTCTGTTGTCTGACGCGTGGTTGCGTAAGAAGAAAGAAAATGATACATAATTGGGGTTGTATTTTTTTTTTTTTTAATGCTTGGATAATTTTTGCAGGTGTACTCAAATGAAAAGGAGGGAGCATCTCTTCAAAGCACTCTGCCATGTTTGGCCTCTAAACTTCCTCGCGGCGCGCCGGAAACAAATGGTAAGACAATTTAATATAAACTGAGATTTAAATTCATTAGTAGGTCTATATAATTTTCATTTGATCGATTTTAAGATAAATGATATTAAATTATGCACTCTGAATAAGTGGCCTGCTAACAAGAATATTTCCCTTTAGATTCACACATTTCAACTGACGACGAATGTGAATCACAAAAATCCTGTTCGGACCAAATTAGCGTTAGCAAAGAGAACCCAAGTGAGTAGCAGAGTAGTTTTTTTTTAAACAACATTAGCCTGTATCTTTGTAATTCATTATAATAATATATTTCTTATTTTCTGGCAGACGACGCTGCATTGAGAAGAGCTGATAACAGATTTAATTTCGAGAAAGACATCGAAAATATGGCTAAAGGTATACAAGAGAGTTAACATTTACGTTTATAGACAACTTTGAGCTGTGCTATTCCATTGTTATCAAAGAAAATAAATTTTTTTACACAAAATAACATGACTAATTACAAATACTGGCTGCCATTTTCTTTTTGTGATTAATTATTTAAACAGATTCAACAAGGCATTGTCTTTTTTAAGGCAAATACCTCTTTTTGTGTAGCCTACAACGTTTCGCCACTTTTTTTTTTGCACGCATTATGCATTTAAAAATGAGTGTAATCGCTACACAGTTGTGTATTACTGAGAATTGTCCTTGAACTGCAGACGATCCACATTGCCAGGCTCGTTTTCCACACAACCCTCAGGCAACTGTCCTAATTATTTTGCAATGTCATGCTTGAGAACACGGGGACCGTGTGTTTAGCCTTAGTAACCTAAATAGCGCTATTAGACAAGAAAACCAAACAGAGAGTGAAAATACATGATAAAAAAAAATAAAAATACAATTCTGAAAAAAGACTGTAGTGTGGTGATTAAAAGTCACAGTGGTATGATAAATGATGTGATTTCTATTGGTTTCCACAGAGGAGCTCCAGAAGCAGCTCTTGGAGCAGGTGGAGTTAAGAAAAAAACTGGAACGGGAATTTCAAAGTTTGAAAGGTAATTAAGAGATGGATATGTTCACAACATGCTTTTATTTTCTATATAAATTCTTCAATTTATAACTTAATACGTGTTGACTCTAACAGATAATTTTCAGGATCAAATGAAGAGGGAACTGTCTTATCGAGAGGAGATGGTCCAGCAGCTGCAGATTGTACGAGGTAATGCATATTTTGCATTATTGAAAAGAAAAAAAGGTCAGTTTAAAAAAAAAAAAAAGTAACACTTGCATATTTCAGATAGACTGAATTTTAAAGAAAAAATTAGGCTGCAGGGAATCTAAAACATTTAATGTTTGTGACCCACCTCAAATGATTTATTCATTTTTCTTTTTATTTTATGTAGACACATTGTGCAGCGAGTTGGATCAGGAGAGAAAGGCTCGTTATGCAATTCAGCAGAAGCTTAAAGGTAATTTAGAAATAAAGGCTGCAATACGCCTATCATCCATTAAAGTGGAATGAAAAAGATTCTTTCACATTGTTCTAAGAGAATTACGAAAGAAATATGCAAGTGCTACTTTTTAAACGAACTACACTGTAAAAAATTATTTTCATGATTTATCACAACATTTTTTCATAATTAAAGTGGTTCAGATAACATAATATTTTGAGTTTCTGTTAATCGCCTTCATAACTCAAATTTTGTAATTTCAATGAACTCAAAATTTTAAGGCAACCAGGTAACTTACTTTTTGAAAGATAAACCAACAATTCTTTTTTACAGTGTACTCAATGTACTTAAAACGCATTAAAACATCAAAATTTGTGTTTGACGAACTGTAAATTATAGTAATGATTAGATAGGAGAGTGATAGCTTCCTAATCTTCATGCATTAGACATACAGTATGCTTGTGTATCATAGTATTTGGAGAATGTATACCAGCATGATTCAGTAAAGGCTTAGCTAGATTTCTCTTGTGCTGTGATTCATTAAACTCAATCAACCTTTTCCCTAGAAGCTCACGACGCTCTTCACCATTTCTCCTGCAAAATGCTCACTCCACGCCACTGCACAGGGACCTGCACCTTTAAACCGCCCCTCTTACCACCTTAACTTAAAGCTGCATCCCAGTGTCATCTGTAAACCTCCCATAAAGGAATTCTCCATTCACACTCTGTTTGAGAGGTTCAAGTTAAGCACACTGAGGACTGCTGAATCCATCCAAAGTTTTCACTGGCATTTGAACATTCTACTGTGGATGAAATTGTCTAGGATTACTTAAGGAAAACAGAGTAAAACAAACCAGAGGATTACAATAAACACTCGAATAATTATACTGTTACTTGTAAATAGGTTGCTTTTTTAAACAATACAAAATACATAATATGTGGCAATGTGCAATGAACTGTATAATGTGAAATTTCATAAACTGGAATTGATTATTCTCATTATTTATGTGTTTTTACATGTAACTGTTTTTCTCTAAATGAATTCACTGATGTGCTATCCCAAATTAATTGTGTATCATCAATATTAAGCACTTTAAATAAGCAACATTTCAGACAAAATATATCCAAAATGATTCAACCCAAAAATTATTCAAAATCAGCTGTACGTCATATTAATGTACAAGTTTGAACAAGCACTTATCCCATATTTCCCAAATAAACAATTGAGAATACAGCAAAAGTTGTTATTCCACATCAAAGTGCTCAAACTAAATGTCATAAGACCCCTGGAGTGTTTATTTTCTCTCTCTTTTTCTTTCTTTCTTTTTTGGTCAAAAATAAATTGTTCTCTTGCCTCATTCTTCAATAAAAGTTCAATCAAAGCCACAAGAATTGACTCGTGAACTCAAGATATCTCCTTCACACTTTTAATAGCCTACTTGTTTAATTGTCACGAACTAAATAAAATATTTAATGCGACAAAAATTCGCGAAATCCAGATACTGTAGGCCTATTGGCCTTACCTGAAATACATGCCTGAAAAATATTATCCTATTAGGTCATTATCCTAAGACAAGATAAAATAACCCTCTATAGACCTATTAAACAGCAATAGCCTATTTAAATGCGTTTTCCATGAAAATATGAAGTTCCTTTCCCAACATTACAGCTTAATAATTTCCCAAAAAATACATGTTTAGTTTAGCCTGCAAACAACTGCACACTGAAAGCGCAGTAACCCAATGCTGAAACAGCCTCGGCGTCTAACAGCCACTGTTGTGAAATACAACACTTCCATCTAGTGGTGAAAACAGACACTGCACATTCCAAAGTCTTCAGCGATCATTTTCGCTATAATTGTGCACGAGTGTTCAAATTCATTATTCTGTTAAACTAAAACAAGATTATGGTTCGTATATAAGATCTGATCAGAATACGTTCTGAAGGACAAAAGTAAATAATAATAAATCTGAATATAAAATTTGCTTCGGCGGGAGTTGTGTTGCTTTTATTAATCAACTTTGTTTCTTGTCAAACAAACACGTTGCACTTCTTCAGTCCTACCCTTCAATTGCAGAAATTCATGTGATTATCCACTTATCCGACCAGTGCTGGCATGTGCACCCACCTCTGTGGAAAGGTATTTATATACTGGGGTGCAGGGAAGAAAAAAATGCTGATTCAAAGAAATACTTTGCAATGACTGAAAAACATTTTTACATTTGCATTTCAGGGTAAATACAAAAACAGTTTGTATGTATATATTTTTAGATAGGCTAAATTAAATCTATTCGAATTAATGCCGTTTAAAGGCCTCGCTTTCAGATATGATACTTATAATAAGCATGCTTTCCCCCAACATGATTTAAGTTTTCCACGCAACATTTTTGGGTACTACTCGTTGAAAAACGTGTGAGCGGTTACGCCGGCATACCACGTGACCCGACAGCGTCACGCCTGCGCTAGCAGTCACAAGATGGCGGAGAGTGCGGAACTAAAGGTAAAACGCTGCGCTCAATTTCCAGTCGGATAGTGTGTAGGGATATCTTATTGTACCTTTAGAAGTACGCGTACTAGTTACCTGCTGTATCAAGAGGCCGTTATTATGCATTTAACCTCTGTTGTCGTAGCCAAAGTTGCATGAGAAATGATTTTGCATTGGAGCTCTTGTAGAAAGCTTTCAGCGTGTTATTGTTGATGTAGAGGGAGCTGTCTGTGCACCGCTCTCCTCAGGGGAATTACTAACTTTAACTCTTTTCTCCCTAATAACTCTCGTTAAGAGTATCTGTTGAAAATCAGTCTCAGACTCAGGCTATTTTAACATCTGCTGTTAGTAGACCGCATGTGTGGATTTTGTATGGTTAATCTGTGGTGTAGTCGCCTGTACTTGTGGATTTGCTAGAAAGCTCCATCGCTTCGCGTGCAAGGCGCGAGCGCTGTTGACGTGCTGTCAATCAAGTAAGAGGAAGTGCACGAGCAATGTCACTCAGATTTCAGCACCGAAATAACAACTGAACATTGCAGTTGATCGTCAAACTTCAGTCACTTAGATGCCCAGTGAACATTTGAGTTTATCACCCTTAAAAGCTTCAATACCAGTCGACATCGTTCTGTTCATATAAGGCTGAACAAGCTTTGCTTTCTTTTCTTTTAAAAAAAAAAATGTATGATTATATTGCTGTTATTTAAAGTGTTAGTTCACCCAAAATGTAAAAACTTCTGCGGAACAAAGTATGAGATTTTAGGCAGAATGACAGCCTCAGTCACCATTCGCTTTATTGTGTGGGAAAAAAAGCTGAAATGAAAGTGAATGGTGACTGAAGCAAAAGAAAATGTTATACAGGGTTGGAACAGCATTTATTTTTGGATGAACTAACCCTTTAAGTTGAACGTAATATGTTAATGACAGGTGTTGCATGACTTGTGATGCTCTGATGCTTTGAATCTCTATTAAGAGGGTCTGTAAGCTCTATAAGAATGGAAAATACCAATTCACCACACGCTATTTTCTCTCATGTTTGCAAGTTGTGCATGTCTGATAAAGCTTTTTGATATGTGTCTATGGAAACTGAAATCCACAGTAGACTGAAAGAAATTCACACTGTTTTAAATGTCTGTGCTTTTGTGATTTGTGCTTCTCACTTTCATTCATTCTCATTCAAGGTTTCATCTGGTCTTTTTGATTTACAGTCAATTAGAAAAAGAAAAAAAAAGATTTAGCCCTCTGGTCCTGTTTTTCCATTATTAATTTCTTACATACTGATTTACTTTTTGTCCTTGGTCTGTGTCTTTAGCAGGTCCACTTCTTCATACCAGTGCAGAGATGAAATGAAAAGCCACAACTAGATTAGGCTTGAGTCTAACCTGATATTTACAGCACATCTTTTCACTTTGCTTGCAAAATATTTAATAGTTACTTAAAGGCAGTAATCAGCAGCTGTACACACTGTTACTATGGGTTGGAATAACAGTCTCATTGGCAGAAGGTGTAGGGTGGATGAGAGAGGTAGACTTACCAACATGTTGCTTACTGGACTGATCAACATGCCTTCTAGGTCTCTAGCTCTGTCTCTCTGCACTTCTGCAGCCTTAAACTCAGTCTTAGATTACACTGTAAAAAATGACCATGATTTTAATGGTAAAAGACTGTAAAAATGCTATGGCGAAAAACAGGTAATTGGTTTACAGAAAGTTTCCGTACAATACGGTGAATAACTGTAATAGATCTAGCGGTACATTTAATGTAATTTTACGGTAAAATACCAGTTTTTGGAAGTGAAAAAACAAGTCATTGTATAATTTACAGTGAAAAGCCGTAAATTGACATTCCCACAATTCCCTGCGTGACACTTCACGTTTGATGTATTTTAGTTGAAATAACTGTTGTTTCTTAGTTTTTTCTAATCAGTTATGAACATTAGGGTTTTATGTTACATTTAATGTTGTTAAATTAATGTTTATTGCATTTTTAAACTTTCATGTGTTACCATGGGGATGTTTAGTGTTTGTGGAAATTACACTGTGCACCTTCTATATATTAGTATTGTCATTCTCGGCTGGTGGAAAAGCTGCTTGGGATGAGCTTTGATTCATCATGTGACTCTCATCACCACTGTGTTTGGTGGTTGTCAGTGTATTACAAAGGTACAAAACACATATTATTTCTTCAATAGGTTGATAAATTAACATTATATCAGTTAATGAAATATGTTTTTTTTACTGTAAATTTAACAGAATCTTCTTTACAGTGCACTGTAAAAAAAAAATCCCTATCAAATTTACAGTAAAATAAACGGCAGCTGTGGTTGCCAGAACTTTACCGTAAAAATCATGGTAGCAACGTTTTAGGTTTTACGGGACAGCACTGTCTATTTTACAGTTTAAAACCGTATAATTTAAAGGTTTATATTGTAATAATAATTAGAGTTCATAACCGTTTATTTTAATGCAGATTTCAGTCTAATCGGAGCTATATTTAGTTAACTTTTTTATTTAAGTTAACATTCCAACTGCCTATGTATATAAAATCTCAGTGTTATGTTAGCTTCCCTTAAAGTATTCTCCCATATGGGGATGCACCAATTAACAAATGTTTTTAAATTTAAAAAAAAATTTTTTTTTTAACAAACAACTATTGGCCGATTCTGATACCTATAGAGTCATTCTTTGTAAAATCCACTAAATTCAGAAACTTCCCTGGCTCAAATTTTCCCGGCTCAAAAGAAAGACAAACATAAAGAAGAAAGCCAAAATATCAAACGTCATGGATGTATATTTATGTATATAAAATCCACTATTCCACAATTTTGTAGAGGGGGGTCAAAATGACAATTTTTACCTGAGATTTGGAGCTAAATTATAGGGGGGTAAAAATTACTAGAAAGATGGCAGCATCATTATTTTATTTTTACACAGAGATTGGTAAGTCTATTAGGAAAATCTGTTGACTTTCACAGTCTTTGTTGCATTATATGCCAACAGTGACCATTCAAAAATGGGAAAAAGCACTTTTTGTGTTTTTGCCTGAGGTTTGCATGTCTGTAAGTGTAACTTAAGAAGTATTAGGCCCTGTTTCCACCTGGTATTAGATGCATTTTGGTCAATTGGATCACAAGCAGGCACATACCCGTTTACACCTGGTATTTCAATCCGTCTCTTTTGTCCACTTTCAACCACTTCTGTCCTGATTTCTTCAAGGGGAGGGTTTGTGTGCAGTTAAATGTATGGGTCTTTCCATCTAATGGACAAAATAAGATCGCACAATTTACATATGAACACACAAGGAGACAACGAAAAACAGTGCGTGTTAAAAATCAGGAATGGTGAGAGAACATTGTGCTTGGGCACGTTTTTCATTTTCAAACCAAACTTGGGTCTCTTAAGATCTCTTAATTTCATTTTAGATTGTAATTCTTAACAAACTTTTCTTGTATCTTAATTTTTAAGGCCCAATATGGTTCATTTCCAGAGATATGGGGATCTCAATGTGGCTCCATGAGTAAATTGGTCAATTGGACACATTTTCAGTTGTCAAAAATCAAAAATGGATCACTTTGCAAGTTTGCAGACAGCTGATACATTTTAAAGAGAAATATCTGAAGAACAAATAATGTTGAAACTAGAGATGTATCTTATTTTTTTCTGTCAACACATTTGTCTACAATAGTGCAAAGACAGCCTGTCTTAGTGAAATAAATATTTATTTCCCAAAGTTTGTATGTAACTCTAACAAAAAAAAAAGATATCTCAGTGTCCTTCTAGATTCTCATTCTTAATAAACTCTTCTTTTATAACCTTCATTTTTAAGGCCTTGTATGGTTTAATCCCATAGATATTAGGATCCTAATGTGACTCCATGTTTAAATCGTTGACTTTTACCCATTTTCAATGGTCAAAACCAAATGTGGGTATTTTTCAAACGGCTCATACTTATTGTGTCTAAAAACAAATGTCTGAAGAGTAAATAATACTGAAACTAGAAATGTATCCCTCTATCAAAACAAATGAATACAACCCACCTCTCTGAGTGCCAAAAAATATATTATTTGCACGTCTGTAACTCAATAAATAATAAAGATAGCTTAATATCATTTTAGATTCTTGTTCTTATGAAACTTTTGTTTTGGAATTTTCATTTTTGAGGCCCTATATTGTTCAATTCCACCGTGACACTATGTAGTTACAATACTGCATATTTAAATGCTTGGTAGCTTCAGAAGCTGTTAAAATGAACAAAATCCCTCCTTCCAAATATCCCTAAAACTGATTCAAATATACATACTTATAAATAAACTTTTGAGAGCAAGTTAATGTACCTCAATTTGACCATTTCAATATATTTTTGTCACTTCGAGAGGTGTGTTGTATTCAATTGTTTTGATAAAGGGAAACAGTATACATTTCTAGTCAGTATTATTTGTTCTTAAGACATTCCTCTTTAAACACAATAAGTAGCTGTCTGAAAAGTTACCCACATTTGTTCAGCCATTGAAAATGGGTAAAATTCAACAATTTGAACATAGTTGCATTGAGATCCCCATATAGGGCCTTAAAAATGAAGATTACAAAAGAAAAGTTTATAAATGAGAATCTAGAAGGATATTAAGATATCTCGAATACTTTTACAGTTACAGGCATGAGAACTTTAGAAAAGGAATATTTATGGCAATAAGACAGGTATGTCCTATTTTCTGATAGGAAAAAAATTATACATTTCTAGTTTAAACATTACTTGTTCTTCAGATATTCCTCTTTAAAAGAAAAAAAGTATCAGCTGTATGCAAAGTGACCCTCATTTGGTTTTTGACCTGAAAATGTGTACAATTTACCAATTTACTATGGAGCCACATTGAGATCCCCATATCTCTGGAAATTAACCACATTGAGCCTTAAAAATTATGATTCTAAAAGAAAAGTTTGTTAAGAACCAAAATCTAAAAGGATGAGATTTTTAATACTTCTCGAGTTACAGACATGCAAACTTTCGGCAAAAAACACAAGTGCTTTTTCCCATTTTTGAACTGTCACTGTTGGCATATAATGAAACAAAGATTGCTAAAGTCAACAGATTTTACTAATAGACCAACCAATCTCTGTTAGGGCTGTGTATTGCCAAGAATCTGGAATCACGATACAGGGGTTACGATACGATATATTGTGATATATTGCGATACTGTAAGAAAGGCGATATATTGCGATATTTCTTGTTTTTTTTTTAAAAAGGATGTAATTTTAGAAAAAACGGTCATAAAGAACACACCACCATATGCATAAAACCTTACAAACAACTTTATTTTATTTAATCCATACAGTATCATTTGCATTTATATCACTAATCACTATTTTGTGCAATCTAAGGGAAAATAGTAAAGTGACTGCAGGATTCTTTGTGTATATTTTTTAAAGGTTCACAGTATAGCAGTTTTTCATTTCTAAACTATTTAACGACTAGTGCATAGTCCATTTCATGACTGAATATCTGTTTGTTTTATATTTAATACTGTAAAGCTGTTTGCTTTAAAGGTGTCTAATGTATAAAGTGCTATTTAAATAAACGTGCCTTCACTGAAGTGCTGAACAGAGCTGGTGCAAACATATCCACGTTGCTATGATCAGATGCTTTCTTTCTGCTGTCACCGCTGTCAATTTTGTTCTGTGTTTATGTTACCGAGAGGAAAACGTGCAGTACATAACGTTACTACATATTCCATCTAAACGCCTCTCTCAGAAGCGTGGATCGCGTCAGGATATTAAAGGATTAGTCCACTTTTAAATAAAATGTTCCTGATAATTTACTCACCCCCATGTCTTCCAAGATGTCAATGTCTTTCTTTCTTCAGTCGAAAAGAAATTAAAGTTTTTGATGAAAACATTCCAGGATTTTTCTCCTTATAGTAGACTTCAATGGGCACCAAACGGTTGAAGGTCAAAATTAGTTTCACTGCAGCTTCAAATTGTTCAACACGATCCCAGATGAGAAATAAGGGTCTTATCTAGAGAAACCATCGCTCATTTTCTGAAACAAATTGAAAAGTATATAAGCTTTAACAATAAATGCTCATCTTGAACTAGCTCTCTTCTTCTTCTCTATTAGAATTCCAGCAGTGTAGACACTGCTTAGCGTATTACTGCCCTCCACAGGAAGAAAGAAAGACATGGACATCTTAGATGACATGGGGGTGAGTAAATTATCAGGAAAAGTTTATTTAAAAGTGAACTAATCCTTTAAGCGAGCTTTCAGATTCAATGCGTTTCCCGAGTTTTGGATTTTAACATGACCTATTTTGCAAACAACTGACTCTTGTCGATCTCCTTAGTGTTTTCTTTATAGTTGAAGACAAAATGAGTCCACACACTTCAGCTCTGTATACCNCAACTATTGGCCGATTCTGATACCTATAGAGTCATTCTTTGTAAAATCCACTAAATTCAGAAACTTCCCTAATTCTGAAATAATGTTGAAACTAGAGATGTTCCCTGGATTTTAGTGTTTTCTTTATAGTTGAAGACAAAATGAGTCCACACACTTCAGCTCTGTATACCGCAGGAGGAGCGGAATAATTCTGTCGTCTTGTGAGCTGGGTTTGCTAATGCTAACGCTATAGAGGGTATGCGTCGACGTCACTTTCCCGCCGAAAACGCGCTCCCTCAGCTGAACTGAGTGGCAAAAGAACCTGCTGCGTGACTGGATTTAATAGGGGAAACTGCGAAAACGCGGGTAAACAAACGAATTACACTAAAGGTTGGAATTGAAAGTGTTCCTTACAACTTGTCAAATAAACCTAATCCATGGATATTGACATGCAGCCAGGAGTCGTGTTTCCTGACATTTATATGTGCCTGATTTGACGCCGGGGAAATACATAAAGCAAATCTGCCTGTGAATATTTTATATAACTACAATATAGGTAAGTTTAAATCCGTGTAATCACTTATATCAATATTATATCGTCATATTGTCCAGCCCTAAAACATATATAGTTTTATAGTATAGTTTTTGTCAGTGTTGTTTATTTAAAAACACCAAATTATGCAGAATATAAGATAGAAAATATTTAATTGATGAGTTGTCAACATAATATATAACAATACAATATATACGGTATGAAAATCCAACAATTTGACAGAAAATGATAACTGCAAATCCATGTTTCTCTGCTGGAGTCCAGCTGTTTCTGTGAATTGCAGTGATACATTTGCTTCTTTTTTCTCTAGCTTTCGGCAGTTTTTAAATATATACCTCAGGTTTTGTGTCAAAGCTATTTGTACAGTCAATCAAAAAGCTCTTTCCCGTTTTGGATGTGTTTTGTGTGTTTTTCGCGACATTCACGCTGAAAACCAATGCTGCCGCTCAGTCTGTGTGCCACTCAGTGGGCGTGACCGCAGTCGTAACGGTCGACGGTGACGTCACGTACATACCCTCTATATGCACCTTGCGCTTCTCCGGCTCCGCGTCAGTTTACGTTCTGAGATAACGCTGACATCTAGCGGTTGGGTTTTATACAGTCCGTGGTTTAAACCGAACACAAAGCCACGAACCTTGGATGTAAATAAATAAATATCGATACAGTGTTTTTGAGAATCGATACAGTATCGCCAAACATAATATCGCGATATTCACTTTTATCGATATTATCTTACACCCCTAATCTCTGTGTAAAAATAAAATAATGACGCTGCCATCTTTCTAAAATCATTTTTACACCACTGTAATTTTGATCCACAAATTAATGGATTTCTCAGTAATATACATCAATGTAGTGTTGCACGATATACCGGTACTAGAAAGGTATCGCGATACCCTGCTTTTAAAAACGGTCCGGTTCTTCATTTTGTTAGTTCCGGTACTTTGAGTGCCAGCTGCATTTCCTAATGTGCGACAGCAGGGGGCAGTGTGCGTGCAGAGCGCTGCTTCACATTGAGTGCGTGTTTATTCCTCTCAACTGCGCAACGGCTTTAATGGTGACGAAACGAGAGGTATGGTTGCAAATACAGGTGCTCTTGCAGACCGTCCACAGATTATTGAGAAAGCAGATGCTCGAAGCGAAATACGGCATTATTTTGCTTACATTGCCGACAGTCAGATCAAGCCCACGGACACCACAAAGCCCGTCTGCAAAAGATGTTACAAAATAACGCAAGCGAAGGGAGTCAAAAGCATCTTGCCGATAAACATCCCGATTTGTACAAAGAATTTAAAGAGCGACAGGTTAGTGTGATACCAGCATTATGTTTATACTCTCAAACATTAAATGAGTGTTTTTTATGTATTTTACTCGTGCAAGCAGTCAGACCACCGAAAAGAGGTGTATTATTGAGTCTAAGTTTAATAAGTGATATCTGGTTGCAAAAATAAAATTAATTTAAAAATACATAAATAGCCTATATGTGAAGGGTATATACAGTTATTTTAAACCAATTTATGCTTTAATAACATTGCTTTTAAGTATTTACAGTAATCAAATTTTTACAATAAAAACACCTACATATATAAAAAAAGCATAAAGAGCAAATAATTTACAATTTTATTGAGCATGAAAAAATAAAATAAAAAAATATATTAACTCTAACAACTTCGCGGCAATGAAGCTCAAATCCAGAATTATCAGCCTGCACACTGGTGAAGAAAGAAGTTCTGTCATGTGTTATTTATTTACTTTTCCTGCTGTTTTAGGTTTTTGCTGTAGTATCGTTTAAGTATCGGTATCGTGATATTTAAGTTAGGTATCGTATCGAAGTCAAAATTTTGGTATCGTGACAACACTACATCAATAACGTTTGATATTTTGGCTTTCTTGTTCATTTATATATTTCTTTCAAAAGAAAAAAATTATCAAAATCAAAACATTTTTCCCGGGGTTGATTTGACACGGAATGACCCTATACCACATTCACCACTTGCTGTCTCTTATTTTAATTTTTGTCATTAGAATAGATTAGTGATTTGATTGTCTGTATTTTGTACAGATTTCATTTTATTTTTTCAAATATTTAATTATTTTACCCAACATTGGCTTATGCAACAGACATTATGCCTTCATGCAGTTAATAAACCGTTGGTTTGTTATATCGGCCCTTTTAAATTTTTCAAAATTCGCCAATAAATATTTGCGGCCGATACATTGGTGCATCTCTAATAAAATATATGTTATTGACTATATTAAACATAACATTTTAGTAGGCCTATATTATATTAGTAATGAGTTCCAGAAACTTTAAATACCTTCAGCATAAAGGTGGATCATATCAATTCAACATTGCTCTGTTCTGTTGTGGGACACTTCCTGTGCTTAATTTTCTCACTGCCCTGCACTGGAGTTTTTTTTAATTTTATTTTTTATAATTTTAATAATTACAACAAAATCTCCTTTTGGGTTAAGAATGAACTTCATTAAACCCAGATGGGAAATTTGAATCATGGATCAGATTACTTATTTAACTTCACAATTCTTTATACCTATCCTTCTTTACAGTTTCAGTCAGAGGAATTGTGAATGATTCCCACAGGAGCATGATATTCGTATCTGGTGCTGATTTATATAATAGTGATTAGGTAAGAGTTGATGTAACCTAAGCTGTTTTTAAAACATGTGAGTTTTACAGTCCTGTTGCCTACCTGCTGGAATTTTCAGTTGTGTTTTTGGATGTTGCTGTATGTCAGTACAGAGAAAAAATTCATTTTAATATACACGTATTCTTGTTTCATTATTTTATCCATTTGATGAGATCCACACACGCTCATACTGATGTGCTCATTCCCTCTCAGGCTGTAGCCAGCTATCTCTGTCCACACAAATAGCCTCCATCAACACAGAGGTGATTAAGGTGGGGATTTTGTGTGTGTGTGTGTGTTATATCTCCCTTCAGCAGATGTTCTCTTACCTGGCTTTAGCTCCTGTACCAATTTCCTGGGGGTTTAGCTCACACTGCACGTTCTAGCACACAATACAGCACATAACCAAATGCTGGAATAGAGAAATTTCTACCAGAATTATATGTGGAATCATCTTACTGATCTGGGGTCATTTGCTGCTAGTATGGCTTATAAATATGTGTAGTCAGCTCAGCACTCATGATGTGTTTGGACAAGTACTGTTGTCTTAATCGCGTATTAAACTCTCCCTGTCTCCTCTCAGCATACTTCACACTACATCACAGCATTATAGATAAATGAGGTTTAGATTTAAGACACAATGAGCTCCACATGGCCAACAAATTAGATTTTATGTTTTTAAAGCTGCCAAGAGACAGTGATGCACATGCAGACTGACCGAAGAAAGAGGATGCTGAGAAGCACTCGTCCTCTCGCTCTCTCTGTGATTTGTTTGTACTTGAAGGTGTTTTGTAAATGCCGGTTTTAGCATAATAGCATAATTTGTTCTTTCAGTGAAAAGACTTTTCTCTGATGATGTATGCTGGACTTCTCCAATCATTTAGTCTGTTTAAACTAGAGATGCACCAATAGGATTTTTTAGGGGCCGATACTGAGACCGATTTTAACAACAATTATTGGCCGATTCCGATATTTGTCACTTGCTCTCTTATTTTTGTATAATGTTTTGATCATGTTTTAAATCAGCAAAGTAAAAAAAAAAAAATGTATTAAGTAAGTTATACTAGCTAGTTTATTGCTGCATCATCAAATAATTTCTAATGAACATGGATTGGATCAATTTAACATTCAGCAGGCCTACATAAATACATAAATACAACAGAACAAAGATAAATATGAAATAAACAGTGCTTTTAGGTCGGTTTAACAGTTTTCAGGTACAGAAATAAAGTAAACAAATATAACATAAGGCTGCATATTCTTCACAGTATGGATTTAATTTATACTGTGAAGAATATGCAGCCTTATGTTATATTTGTTTACTTTATTTCTGTACCTGAAAACTGTTAAACCGACCCTAAAAGCACTGTTTATTTCATATTTATCTTTGTTCTGTTGTATTTATGTATTAACAATCCATGTTCATTAGAAATTATTTGATGATGCAGCAATAAACTAGCTAGTATAACTTAATGCATTTTTTTTTTTTTACTTTGCTGATTTAAAACATGATTTAAATTCTACTGTACAACAGTATATATTTCTGTCACAATTACTTCAAGTTAAACTGAACTTTTATTTGACCGGTTGCTGTGAAGACCTTTGAGTTTCTGTGTGTTTATGATATGATAATAGATTTTCTCAAATGAAAAGGTAAAATGCTCACGAAGTGATTCTGGAGATGAAGTTCGTTCATGCATTCATGTCCTCATATAGTGAGACGGCAGAGGCTGAAAACACTACGAGCATCACGTGTGCTTCAGTTCGTGTGTTTGAGGTAAATGAAACCGCACGTCTATGCCATTCATTCACACAGAGACATGCAGAACGTGCTGGATTCATATTTAAATAGTCTTTTTGTACCTTAATATTCACAAACACTAGTCTATATCACAATTTGATTTAAGTGTACTGACATACTTTTTATTTATTCATCAAAACTTTGACAAATTCCGTGACCGTGTTATACAGTAAATTCCGTTCTTATGATTGGATTCCGTGATTCCGTCCACGAAAAGTTATTTTGTCAAGAGTAGTGAGTAGTCAGTCTTTTGTTGTTTGATTAATGTTAAAACGCAGACAGCAGCACAGCAGGAATATTAGATTTTGGATCAATCTTGGAGCTCAGTGACTTCATGACTTGATGTCACCTGATGGAGTTTGGGTTCCTTGCCGCTGTCGCCTTTGGCTTGCTTAGTTGGGGACACTTGACATTTGACTTGACATTTGATATTCAACAGTATTCTTGACATTTAATCAACAGTGCTTCTGATCTGCCTGCATTGACACTATTCTTTAAGAGCTGCTGTGCAGCCAAAATTATGTACCAGTTATCAATGTAAAGCTGCTTTGACACAATCTGCATTGTAAAAAGCGCTATATAAATAAAGGTGACTTGACTTCACGCAGTAAATTAATAAATTATAGGCCTTTTTCATGCAATATGCCGATGGTTGTAAATTGATCAAAAAACGGCTGATAAATATCGGCGGCCGATACATCGGTGCATCTCTAGTTTAAACCCAAAATAATTGACTAAGCACATTTATTTGATTGCAACAATCAAATCTCAAAATCCAATCATCAACCGATGGATAGAATCAAATCCTTGCCTTACATTTTTTTCTTTTTCAATAATCCATTACACTCAGATTTACATCACAATAGGCAAGAAAAGACCACGCTACTTCTGTTTTTTACTTCTGTTTGTCTACAGTCTGGCTAATCATTAATCACGTAAAACTCATCTTGAAATGCACTTTTTTTTTTTACCACCCTACAACTGTCATTAGTGTGTTTTGCATTTAGTGGTTTGGAAATGCATTTGATGATAAATATAATTCAATATGTTTTTCTGTGTAAACACAATAACAATGATTGATGTCCTTTCTCTTCCAGAAGAGTAAAGCTCAAGTGTGCTTTGGTCACTGGTTTGCTTGTGTTTTGGATTCATATTATGCTCTGAGGTCTGGTCTGAATTTTTCATTGCGTCTCCTGCAGAAAGTCCTCTGTAATCTGACTGTATCTAGGCATTAGAGCTTGAAGAGATGGGACACCTTTAGATCTGAATGTCCTGGACTCTGTAGGGAGAAAAGTTTGTGTTTGAGATATTATTTAAGTGCGATTAATAGAGCCGGCTGTTCTGAAGGGAAGATATTACACACTGACAGACATCAGAAAAAGTTGTTTTTTGTTTGTTTATTTGTTTTCGTTTTGCATTAGTGATTAGTGCCTTTGCACCTGCTTCATCAACACATGTGCGTAACAATGCCATGTGGGCTCAGAAAGCTGTCATATCCTTGGTTTTATGTTTGCTTGTTTCTCAACTTGCAAACGGTAAGTGATTAGCAGCAAGCCTCCACCCAAATGTTCAAGGCCACCTACTCCATCCTCCTGTTAAAAACAAATGATTTGGAAGTCTTCTAAACCAAACTTAATTGACTCAGGGACTCCGTGATCATGAAAGACCAATGTATCAGTCAGGCTGATTATGTGGCCACTGGGAAGTTGTCGGCATTTGTCGATAATAGTTTGCTTAACCCATTGGGCAGTCGTGGCCTAATGGATAGAGAGTCGGACTTGTAACCCAAAGGTCATGGGTTCGAGTCTCAGGTCCGGCAGGGATTGTCGGTGAGGGGAGTGAATGTCCAGCGCACCGTACCCCCAACTGCTCCCCGGGCGCCGCAGCAATGGCTGCCCACTGCTCCGGGTGTGTGTTCACGGTGTGTGTGTTCACTGCTGTGTGTGTGCACTTGGATGGGTTAAATGCAGAGCACAAATTCCAAGTATGGGTCACCATACTTGGCCACATGTCACTTCACTAAATTAACGGCAGTGTTAGTTCACTTTTATTATCAGTTTCAAAATACCAACAGTATTGTCAAGGCATACAACATTTCTATTTTTGTTTGAAGTTTGAGTGCATTTGTTTTGGAAAATTAGTGGTTGAACGGATCGTTGTTGATCCGTGATGCGTACGGAGTACGGACCAAGACCGGATGTGTATCTATTGGATGTGTGTGTGCATGGAGTCTTACTCTTAAAGTGACAGCATATAAATACCTGCTGTTGTCTGTCATGTAAATCAAACAACAAAACACAGCTTTAACAAAGATTAATCTATATTCAATTTATACAGTGAACAGTGTCATTTTACATTTAATTATTACATTTCTTTGCACGAAGATTACTACAGTTAGACCCAGGGGCATCGTAAGTGGGGGGGGGAAAGGGTGACAGAGTGCATAGGGCCCTGGTGTGTGAGGGGCCCCCAACGATTCTGAAATTCTTATAAATATTATTATACAATTGTGTGCATATACACTGTGTCTGCGATATTTCTCTGTTCGCAAGCTTTGGCACACGTCTGTGTAGGCGCCTCCTACAAGCACAGCATGCATGCAATTCGCATGATTTGATTGGTTGTCTAGGAACGTTGCAAAGCGCTAAATGGCTGTGAGGGAGAGCGGACGCGCCGGACTCCGGAGTGCGGTGATCTTCGAATCGCGCCGCCACCGTTCCAGGTAAGATCAGGCAAAAGTGAACAGTAAGGGGAAACAATTCCTCATAAATTTCTTTCCAAAGAGACCAAATGAAAACCTATATTGTTCGAGCGAGGTGACGGTGACCTAAATGCAGCTGTTTACGTTGTGTAAATAGATGCTTGCTGCACGGGAGTCTGCATTTTCCTACATAATGAGAAACAACTTGTTTCTAAGCCAGTAATAAACGCTCTTATCGAACTCTAAAACCCAAGTAACACGAAAAGTGAGTGACAAATCTTTAGAGATAAACTAAATATGGAAATCAATATGTAGCCTGAATGATGTTTGTGTGGATCTTGCATTAAAATATTAATATGAGCAAACTTGGTCATATAATATTAAGATGTGAAAAAAATTTATATTAAAAACATTAAACACTCACAAGATCCGGGCAGCTATTGTTTACAAATCCAACACACCTTTAACATTTTACAGAAATGACAACAATTATTTAAAATGTATAAAAAGGGTAATTATTTTTAAAAAAAGGGTCAGGATAATATCAATCCTCATGCTTGTAGAGGTACCTACAATGTTAAATAGTTTAGAAAGATTGTAATGTTTTGGAATACAAGGCACAATGTCTGTTAATAAAACAAAAAACTGTTATTTTTATGTCTAATATTACTGGGGTGCTCTATTTATAGCACAATTCAAACACAAGAGTGTTACATGATATATAGTACAACTGTTCTTCTATCAGTGAGTGCTCTGTGCACACTATTATTTAAAAAGTGTGACATAAAAAAAAATAATAATAAGAAGGGGCCCCCCCACACTGTCTTTGCGTAGGGCTCAGGAATCGGTGCTACACCCCTGGTTAGACCTTATACTTTATTTGTAACTTTGTTGTATTTATCTATGCTTGTAATTGGTGTACAGTATTTGTTCTTTTTACAGTCTGTTCACTTGCCTTTAATAATGTATTAATTAGGTTAGTAGTTTCTGCTGTGGTATCGGAGTAGTTAAAGTGGGCTAAGTAATAAATGCAAAGTTACATCCCACCCCCCAATTTTTTTTTGTGCTGATCCAAAAAATGATCCGATCCGTGACTTAATAACCGTGGTATGATCCGAACCGTGAGTTTTGTGATCCGTTGAACCACTATGGAAAATGTGTTGCAATTCAGCAACGTTGTCTATATTTTGTTACTGTCATTTCAATTGTGTAATGTGCGTAAAGGTAAAATGGGACAGGACATTTAAGTTTTTGTATTTCATATTTTTTTCTTTTTTTCTGTGTATAGTGAAATGGAGATCTTTAAAATGGTATTGTGTATTCATCATGTTTATTTAAAACGACAGCAATGATGACTCAGAAAGTGTCCAGATTTAGGCCTTCCTGTATATTATTGCTATTGACTCTAGATATTGCTGAAAGCTTTATATCATTTGACCACTATGAACCAAATTATTATTTCTAGATGACTGATTATAGATGTTGGAAAAACAAAATTTTTTAGCTGCGTTTTTGCAGGCGCAATTTTCAATAATAACTGTAAAAAATCTGAACATGAACAAACTGAATTTTTTATAAAGAAAATATGCAATAAATGTTTTGATTTCAATCAAACTGAAAACATATTTCATTTTTTTAAAAATGTAAAATTTTAAATGCTTTAGTTCTACTGAAATTGAATGAGTCTTGTACAGTTAGACTAACAAAATGCAATTGTAGCTTGTAAAAACATTAAAAAAAATGTATAACACCATTTTCTAATGTAATGTATTTACAGTTTTGTTTGTTACTTTTCTAAACTTTTATAATTATTCTAGTGAACTTAGTCTAGTTGTCTTTACCCTTTAGCCTAATAAAAAAAACCTAAATCTCAATTTAAAACTATAGTTTAAAACAAATTATTACATTTATGTTGTACAATTATTACATTTAAGTTGATAGACTCCCTTTATTTCTTAATTTGAAAATATTACACTTTGTCAGTTTATTTCACCTATTTAATATTATCGTTGTTGCTGTTATAAAAAAACAGTTTTTATTGATGTGATATGAAAATAAAATTGAATAAAAACAGAATACATTACATAAAAATCGCTTCTGCATTTCATTTATCAGACATACAAACATAAACATAATCAGTTTAGAAAATATCAGAATAGGTCTCTTTCTCCAAAAGATTAACTTTTAATGAATTATTTGACAGAAAGGTAAAACAGAACATTTTACTTCTTCGAATTTGTTCCTTCTTTTCTAAAGGAGCTCCATTGAGTAGCACACACAGCATTAGTAGCGCTGTTTGTGTGCAGTGTGTTTGTAGACAGTTAAGTGGATCTGCTGGGGACTTTGCTATTTACTGATGTCATATCTGAACCCTTTAGATCATGCTATGATAGAATGGTTACATGGATGTATGTGTGTGCTGTGCACCCACCGCTGGAGCTGTGTTGGTGAAACACAAAGCACTGAGGTATGTGAGTGTTGATCTTCCGCCAGTGAGCTGCAGGGCTGGAGATGGTGGGGGAGGGGTGGACCAGATAGAGAGAGAGAGAGAGTTGGAGGAAAAGCTGGCACACTAATTGTGTTCTGGGCTCTAGAAAGAAAGAGAGTGTGCGTACAAGTGAAATTGGGGGTAGGTGTTTGTTTGCGACCCCTCAACTGTTTGTTGGCCTTCAGTCACAGCAGCAGACAGATTGGCATGCGAAAGGATGGAGGGATTCTGTCTCTGAATCACCTTCATCCTCTGAAATTACACTTCAGGAAAGATGATCTTCATCATGGGCCCATGTGCACCTGAGCCCCAAAGACGGACCACAAACACACCTACACAAATACTCAAATTAACGTGTTACACATCTGAGCCTGAAAAATCTTCTCTGTTTCAGCATTGGACAAACACACACACACACACACACACACGCACACATATTCATGTTTTGTGCTGGTGTATGTGACATTTTATGTTCTCCTTTCTGTTTTTAATAAGTAAAAAATCAGCATGACCTTGAAGAATATTTAGCTGGATCACCCGCATGAAGCGATATTGGAGCATGTACCCTGAACAGCAGGAGCCAAAATATACAGACGCGCACACATTTGTGTAAAAGAAAAAAAGATTTAAATGTTTTTCAGAAGAAATGAGAAGGAAGTACTCCTCTTTTTATGCCGCCCCAAGACAAATACACTAACCCAGAAATTTGCATTACATAAGTAAATAATTCACTTTTTCTTCTTTTTTCTTACTTAACAGTTTTAACCTTGTGCTGTTTGTGTTGAGTGCGCTTATTAATACACAGACCTCCCCTAATCAGGTGCACCTGTTTAATAAGCCCTTCAATAGATGGTCAGATTCCAGCTGTGTTTTGTTCTTATTCATAGGGTCTTGATGCAGTAATCACTAAACGCTGAGCAGGGGATTTCATTAGTTTCACATGGCACAATTTATTTGTTTGGAATTTCATCAAACTCAGACAACACATGAGTCACACAGATTAGGGGTTTTCAGTATGATGACGTAACATTATCACGAATACCATACTTTTATATTTAGGAAGGTATAATGTAGAAAGCATATATTATTAATATAAATTCAAGTTCTATAATTTGTCACACTCAATGTTCAATATGTATACGTATATGTTATCTTACCTGGCTGTTATGTAAACCCATCATTAACACATCTGTTGCGCTTTATACTCACAAAACTTAGTAACCACTTCTAAATACAATACAGCTGAATAGAAAAGCCAGAGCCTTTTCACCAGCTTGAGGTTGAATGTATTATTGAGGTAGTTTTTTTTTTATTAAATGCCTTAAATTATAGCAAAATACCTTACATTTATGATGATTAATTACATGTTGCATTAGGGAATACAGCGCTTTAGTGAAATAGTCTAATGTGATGGCATTTTTGCATGAATTACAGTATTTCTTTGACTGTGATGATTTCAAACGTATTTATGTCCAGGAATCCTGAACATACATTCAACATGACTGAACATGTTGTGGAATCTTTTTAAAATTTGGCACGAAATGAAAATGCATTCTATATATTTTCTATTATAAATCTTATTGTGAACAATTCACCTTCGCATTTGTTTCATTTAAAAAAAAAGTTTTGATCTTATGTTTAATGAGAATGCCATTACTGAAACCTTCAGGTGAAAACGACAAACGTCTCTCTGTTGACATATGCAGGACTTCTCCAATCATTTAGTCCACTTAAACCCTGCTCCTGAAACTGCTGTTCATCTGCATCCATTTATTTACATTTACATTTATGCATTTGGCAGACGATTTTATCCAAAGCAACTTACATTGCATTATACTATACATTTGTATTGGAGTATGTGCAATCCCTGGGATCGAACCCATGACCTTGGCATTGCTAGTGCCATGCTCTAACCACTGAGCTACAGGAAAGCCTTAAAAGCATCCACATCTGTACAACAACTAATGCATAGAACCAAGTCCCCATCCTGCATTTTCTCTTTCAATAATAAAACTCAATGCGGAACAAAAGTTCTCTCGCTACTTTCGGACCTGAAGAGATGGTTCACCCCAAAATGACAATTCTATTCCAACCCTGTATGACTTTCTTTCATCTGTGGAACACAAAAGAAGGTATTTTGAGTAATTTTTTTGGTCTATAGAATGGAAGACGATGTGAACTGTTTGGTTACCAACATTATTTGTTTTCGACAGTAGAAAGTAGAATAATGGTATGACAAGAATATATGTTGCAAGGGCTCTTTTCAGTTTGCGTTCTTTTCCTCCTGATTATTTTCTTTTTCTTTTTTTTTGTAAACCGCTGTGAAAATATATATAAAAAGACAAGATATCCTTGGCACTTGTGGTCTCCTCTCCTGATTTACTTTACGATACATCCCATGAATTATTCACTGGAATACACTAAGAATCTCTTGTTTTTCTCCCCAAATCCTCACATCTCTTTCCAGGTTTGTTTTCACATGGATTCTTTAAAATGATAACAGATAATTGAAAGAAAAAACGCAGGATGGGGACTTTGTTCTATGCATTGTTTGTTGTGCAGATGTGGATGCAGATGAACATCAGTTTCGGGGCAGGGTTTAAGTGGACTAAATGATTGGAGAAGTCCTGCATATGTCACCAGAGAGACCAGTCTCCCCTTTTCACTTCTAATCCCCTATTAACAGTTTTTACTGGAATTTTTCTGAAGCAGATAAATTAGTCCAAATGATTGAAAACACTTTAAAATATTATCACTCAATGCTAAAGTTAATGAACATTTTTTATTAAAGAGGGGGGGTGAAATGCTATTTCATGTATTATGACTTATTTACACTGTTAAAGAGTTGGATTCTCGTGCTAAACATGGCCAAAGTTTCAAAACACGAGTTGGACGTATGACGGAGTATTTCTGTGCCAAAAATACTCTTCCAAATCCTCATAAAATTT
This sequence comes from Anabarilius grahami, assembly GCA_003731715.1. Lineage (NCBI taxonomy): Eukaryota > Metazoa > Chordata > Actinopteri > Cypriniformes > Xenocyprididae > Anabarilius > Anabarilius grahami. The sequence goes on from RJVU01015056.1 coordinate 1,320,838, forward strand.
GCAGTCTTTCTTTCGAGTATGGGCCTGTGTGACGTCAAAGGGGTTGGATTTTCTTGTACGGGCACTTCTCCTGGAAGAGCGCGCGCACACACACACGTCGACCAGAGTGAGAGAGCAAGAGCACGCCCATCAATGCACATTCGGCTTTACGGAAGTCATCGTCAGCGCACAGGTCACAGGACTTCACAAAATCAACAATGTCACCAAAGAAGTGTGTTTTTGGTTGTGAGGGAAAAATAACCTTGCTTCCCAAAGAACCCAGTGTGGAACCCAAGTGGAGCTGAGAGTTTTGTGCTCATGCATTACATTGATGCGCTCTCGATATTTGTTATTAAAATAACCATAGAAACTGATAGTTGCAATCACTTTTTTATTGGTTAAAATGAATGGAGAATATCTCGTGTTTTTCCGTGGCTGCTCGAGCCCTCTGGATCGGCGCTTTTGGTTTCATAAACAAGGCCCAGTTCTACGCTGGATTTACAGATCGTTTGAAACTGAAAGATGGAGCGGTCACATCGATAATGATCCCGGTCATGAGTCGGAACAGCAGGTGTTGAGTAAAACTGCTTCAAATATCTGTTTTGTCGGCAATAGGCGCCTAAGTGCACAATGTAAACAACACGAACGTAGTGAATTCATAAATTCATCATTCACTATACACTATATTCATTATAGTGATTCAAAAGTTATCCAGGGATTATGCGATGGTGTATTGTGTGTGTTTAAATACATTTGTTTAGCTGACCATTGATAGCTTGCAGACGATCGCTACACAAAAGCTGCGCGTGCTCGTGATAGCTCGTCACTCTTTAGCTCCGCTCACACAGCACGCCTCCAGGCACTTGGCTGTTTTCGGAAAGACTCGGTACAGCGTATGCATCTTTTATAAATATGATAAAACAAGACTTTTTTGGAGATATGAAGGATGCACTACTACTCTATAGGTACTCAAGATTAACATGAGATTGGCAGAAACTGTGTGTGATACCCCCCATTTTGTGTTACATAATACAGACGTATATTACTACAGTGATATTTAACGTTCGTAATATCGCTGTAGAAAGAATCAAGTTTTTGTGTTTTAAGTAATTTGTTAATTCTTTTAGACTTTTAAGTTTGCTTTTAATGTTTAATGATTGAAGGGTGAACAGAATATTGTCACTTCATTGTACCCAGTTTTTTTAATATAAAAAAAGCGAGAGCGAGCCTTTCACTGATTGTTTACAGTTTAACGGAAGTTAATCCCATAAAAAACCGTCATGGGGTGTAGGAAAAAGGTGGATATGTTTAAAAATAGTGAGCTCGCTTTTCAGGCTTCGTTAGCATTACCTGTTTATAGTTCCTGTTTGAATGAAGCTGACTGTTTCTCTGCAGTCATTGAGTTTAATTCTAACCGTGTTTGTCCTCTCTGTGGGTTTTATAGTGGTGGTGTTGTTGAACCACTTTCAAACTCGTATGACAGTGTTGTGCAATTAAACTTCAGCAGGGTGGCAGAATCTGACGTTGACACTGGTGCAACTAAGACCTTTACTTTCTGACAGCTGGGATTTTGTGTGTGTGACACTGTATTAGTTGGTTGTAAATGACTGTAGGATAAAGTATTAGACCCACTGGACTGTGATGAGGGAGAGGGCTTTGAGTGTAGGAGAAGGATAGTATGTGGGCGGGTGACTTTGGTGAGGAAAAATCAGAGAAACAAAACATGAATAGCACGCAGGTATGCACTTTGCTGCTCACAAAATCTTTTAAAAAGTCCATAAAAGCTTTTATTGAAACCATGCTCAGAAAACGACTCGTTTCGAATTTTGTCACATTATTACATCATAGTGCAACGAAAACAGACAAAAATCAATGCCTACTTCTACATCATTGCCTCCTTCTACATCATTGCCTCTTTAGACCCGCTCACCGATTTGTGCATGCTTTTTCATGATAGAGATGCCTCGGAGGATTACAAGACGTTTTGAAGTGCCAAGATGTGGAACAACAGAGTCTTTGCATTGCCATGTTTGTAATCCTAACATTAAGAGAGCGTGGATTAACTTTATTTTTAACGAAGTTTCAGTCCGATCATGTCAGTAAGACAATGTTCGTTTGTTTGCTTCATTTTACTGTGGATTCATTTTTAAAGAAGACAAGCTTTTCAGAGAAACTGAAAATAAAAGATGATGCTGTGAGTGAAACCTACATTGGATCTGACAGTAATGTCGCAACACACAAGTGTGAGTAACAGTGTTTTTTAAATCATGTGTCACTATTGCTTTGTCCAATACAGATGGTTTGATATGTGCTGAGTAGAGTTGTCAAAAGTACCGACTTCGGCACCAAGTCAGTACTGAAATTTAAAAAATGTGATGCTTTGAGCACTGTTGAGTGGATTCGTAAATACCTCTGGTTGGCCATTGTGTTTATGCGCTCATCAGATATGTCTGTGATTGGCTTCAATGATCAGCGCTTGAAAAACACGACTTGATAAGTCATCAATATCGCTCTTCTCCGAGCGCTTACACAGATACATGTGGAAGCATTTGAAAACAGGCATCTATCGTGGACTGGTCTGCTGAAAGACGCCTTCTTTCAAAAGCTCCCGCTTTCAAATTCAAACACTTCTGTGTGCTTTTAAACAATCCCGTGCATTGATCTTTGTAGCCAATCACAGACATATCCGATGAGTGCGTGAACCCAATGGCCAATCACAGGTGTTTACGAATCCTCTCAACAGTGCTCAAAGCATCACATTTTTTAAATTTCACTACCGACTTGCTACCGAAGTCGGTACTTTTGACAACTCTAGTACTGAGTATTTATACTGTAGCGCCACAGACAAAATACTGAATAGTTTTGATAGTTGTGATTTGCGCTGCAGTCAAACTGAATAGTTGTGATTTGCCGTTCTTTCCTTTGCTTTGGCATTTATAGGTTTAATGCATTGGATTATTGGATACGGAAGAAAGCATGTAGAGAACACTGCTTCTGTTACTGTTTTGATCTAAGCCATTCGCTATAATCCTGAATAAAAGCTTGAGTGAACGACATCTGTTTTGCCATCAGTAAGACATTTTATTTTGTTAACATCTTTTTCTGTAATTCCTGTGTAAATATATTAGCTTCTCTGAAATATTCGTTTATAATTAAACAGACAATTAAAAGCTAATAATGACGTGATTAACAACTCATTCCCTGTGCATCATCACAAGGGAACAAATCAAAATATATGCTCTTATTTTTCATTTTATTTAAAACACGACACTGCAAATGACAATGTACATACTTTTCACTTTATCAAAAAGGATGAACTATGCATATAAGACAGTGTGACAAACAATGGTACATTCATTCATAATTCCATTTACACAAAACACTGTAAGTCATCCTGTGTCAATTATGTGGTAACACCAAGTACTTAAACTTTATTTGCCACAACCAAGACTTGTAAAACATACGTAATACACATAGATGTTTCACATTGTTGGCAAATGTTTTAACTATGTAACAAGATATTTTTCAAAACAGTTCCACACGTGTAACGTTGAAAATTATTTTAATATGCAAAACTGTTACCCAATTAGAGCAGTGGGTGTTTACTTTAAAGTCTTGAATGTGGCACGCCCATCAAAATGAAGTGTTTGAAAGAAAACAGGATAGAAAATAACTTATTACTACTTATTTTTGATCAGATAAATGCAAAAATTTACCAATCCCAAACTTTTGTGACTTTTTGCGACCGTGATTTATCTTAAAATTAATTCATTTCCTTGGCATGCTTAATTTTTTTTTTTTACAAGTTCTCAGTAATTAAAGTGTTTAGAAACAAAGTATTTGCAGTTCGTTTGAGATTCTGTAAAGAATGACCTTATATTTCTGCTCTATAACTTCAGAGTTGCCTTCTTAAATGTAGTTTAACAAATACATTTTTTTGTAAAGCGCATAAAACTGATCAAATGTAAAAAAAATACCATTCACTTAAGCATGCTGTATCAGTGATTTATATTTCAGCCACAGAAATTAGATATTTTATTTTTAATTTAATACAGTTATTATTATTGGTCGCACCACATGATGTGTGGTCGCTCCAAATGACACAAAGACCTTAAATATCATTAAAAATTGATTTAAAGTGATCAATAAACAATCAATTTTATACAAATTTTTTTTTATTTAAACCAGATTTTATTAAAATTTCACAGAATTTTCATGAACACAAATTTGATAAACTTTTTTATATAAAAAAAATCACATCGCAAACATAAGTGCACCATTTCATTTAAGTTGACTTTCATTTAAGTTTAAATTAATTAATTCTTTAATTCATCAAGGACACATCAGGCTTAAATTGAGCAAAAGTGACAGTAAAGACATTTATAATTTTTCAAAAAGATTCTATTTCAAATAAATGCTTTCTATTCATAAAAGAATCCTGACAAATAAAATATATATCACAGTTTCCACAAAAATATGAAAATTTATAATAATCAGAAATGTTTCTTGAGCAGCATACCAGCATATTAGAATGATTTCTGAAGTATCATGTGACACTGAAGACTGGAGTAATGATGCTGAAAATTCAGCTTTGATCACAGGAATAAATTTCAGTTTACTATTTATTCAAATAGAAAATAGATATTTTAAATTGTAATAACTTTTCACTCTTCTCCTAGCAAGGTGTAACTCCATTCTTGCTGCAGGGTCAGAATTAACATGCCAACGGTTTTATGGCCAGCGGTTTTTGCTTGGTAGTGGCATCTGGTAAAATAGATTAAAAATAGTTATAAATAAACAATAAATGACTAATAAATGCATAATTACCAAAATGAAATTACATGCTCTAAAATTTTTATTTTATTTTTTTTTATATATTTTTCTCATATTGTAACAAACATAAACTATCTGAAATATGTTTATAAAATGACCCAAATTGCATAATTTTTTTACTAAAATAAAGTACTTTATGTATATAAATCATCAATTGAATATAAAAGAATACCAAAACTGCCAATCTAGGACATATATCTATCATGGAAAACACTCTGCAGTGGTCGCACCACATGATATTTGGTCGCACCACATGATATTTTCAAATTTAGTCAAAATTTACAGGCACAGAATTGGCCACCTAAACAAAACAAGCTAGCTTCCCACAAAAGGTCACTAAGAAATTTGTAATAAAAGTATATATTTGCAGAAATAACTCAATATTCGTTGTTTTTTTGAGGTCATACCACATGATATCCAAATGTGGGAACTATATAACAGCCGTTAAAAAGGTTATATTTTCTAAATTTAAGACAGAGTTACAAACCTGCTCGCTGCTTCCATGGGTCCTTCGCAAATTGGTATATGATGCAACTTCCTGTCTTTGAATGGATTTCAACATGAAAGTCCCTAAGTGGTCGTTTTTTGATGGTCGCACCACATGATATTTCATAAAATGGACATCATCGGACAAAGTTTGTTTGTATATTATGTTGGAAATATAAATACGAATGCTTTGCAATTTTTTTCAGGATTACAAAACATGTTGGAAATCCTGCCAATTAGTGCACAAAATGAATTTGAATAAATTTAGAGTAATTTCATAGACATTTCCAAAACAGAAGTTATGGCCGTACGGTCGCACCACATGATATTTTGACACATTAAATAACAGAAAATTACAAATAACTAATGTTTTTTGAAAAGTTGGAGCGGTACTACACATATATGGTATCTTTTATGCATTTAAACCAAATTTTTACTGAAAAAAAATGCAACCGGACAGAAAATTTAGGCGTCACGTCATTGACCCATATACTACATGACTAATGGGGTCACATACATATTAATTGATTATGATATAGTGTGACATATTTATATTACATGTCATTAAATACTTAGCCTAAAATTGTCACAGCATACAACTTTAGTGCTACATGACAACAATGCCAATGACAAACACTTTGACAGTTATGATAGTTTTATGAATAGTATGAAACAAAAACTAAAAGTGATCTTTACAGTGCTGGGAAACCCTGCCCTCACAAATGATTATCAGTTCAAAATCACTTTGTGGTTGGCAAAAACTCTTGACAGAGAGCAGACTTCTCACACCAGAGTGTCCTTATATGTTCTCAAAGCATTTATTTTAAGGCTTTGTTGTTCACACATAACGTCAATACAGAACTTTCCCAGCATTGTTGCGAATTGTCTGAGCTGATTTGACAACAGGTGTTGTTTCCACATGACCTCCAGTCCAAACGACCTCAAAATGAGGTTAAACAGAAAAGGCTGAATGTGTTAAACTCCTAGTTGTCTCGCCTGTATGCATCAGTTTTGGGTTCAGTGTGGATCGGCAAATTGCTTCACAATGCGTCACAATGTCTCACACTCTATGATATCCCTTTCCTGGAATGTAATTTAACCCCAGCTAACCGCTTTATTATGATTAGACCTATGATTTTGTTTTTCATAATTTCTTCAGTGCATTCATTATTACATTATTTGATTAATAAAACATCTCACTACTTTGACACTCTGGGCATGTCAAAAAGCAAATGTGACTCAGAGAGAGAAAACTGAGCGACATGCACAGTCTTACATGTGAAGCATTTGAGAGATGCAGTGTGCGTGCTCATGGTCAGGAGCCTCCATCTCGCTCTCTCTTTATCTTTTTCCACTTTCATTTGAGCTGTTCA